>JAGPOY010000995.1:0-19370 GCA_018983105.1 Silene uniflora
GGCTGGCTGGTTGCCAGGCCGAGACCCAAGTAGCTCAGTGCTGTGTGACTTGAGGTCAGTGAGCACCGAGGCCGTATGCATCCCTCGGCTGGCTTGATGCCAGGCCGAGAGGGCCACTCGGCTGGCTTGATGCCAGGCCGAGAGGGTCAAGTAGCCCAATGCTGTGTGACACGTGGTCAGTGAGCATTGACTCTGGTCAAGATGTTGACCCGGTCAGCCGGTGCAGAATATGCCCCATCAGCTTCAATCACCTGCAAACAATCGCTTTCCACTTCGACCTTTTGAAATCCCCGAGCTATCGCTTCTTCGAGCCCTTCCGCAGCAGCTTCAGCGTATGGAACATCCCAACACCTTTCGTGGCCAACCGACATGCCCCACAAAACATTGCCCCTTACATCACGACACACAATCCCCGTCCCAACACCTTCTCCCTCCTTCACCCCCGCATCCACATTAAGCTTAACGTATCCCACACTCGCTGGTTTCCACCCCTCCTCCCCATGCACTACCCTCTTCCCGCGTGTGCCCCCTACGCCGCACTCCCGTCTCGTTCTCTCCTGACATCCCCACTCCTTCCTGAATCACATCCAAAGCCCTCCTAATCACACCATCCGGGTCAACAGGTATATTATCGAACACCACCTTATTTCGATGTTCCCAAATCGACCAGCATCCTACCATCAGTTTGACACACTCGCCTGCATCCATCTCCTTCCAACACGCCTCAACCCACTCCTTAACATCACCACCCCTCAAACCCGCCCCTGCCTCAATATGCAACCCCTCCCACACCCACTTAGCCACCCCACAATCACGAAATAAATGAAGACTCGACTCTAAAGATGAATGACATAAAGAACAAGAAGAGTACTCACCTCCGACTCGCGCAACAATGTTTGCTCTCGTTGCCAATGCTTCGCTGCACAGTTGCCAGAAAAAGAGTTTCACACGAGGCCAAACCGATATTTTCCAGAGCCGATTCCACAACCATTTGCCCCGTTCCCATTCCGAGCTACCCGCCATGTCTCCCACCTCCCCTGCGAGCATTTTATACGCACTTCGTACCGTATACACCCCGTCCTTCTCTTTACCCCAATACCAAATGTCACATGGCTTATTTGGACTGAGTCGAATATTCTCCACACGGGACCTTTCGAAGGGAAGAAGAAACAGGTCCAATTTTTCCGGGTCCCAGTCCACCCCATTCGGCTTTAGCAAATCAGCTACCAACATAGCCTCGTACCCTGGTGAGCACGGAGCTAGAAGGCGCCCCGTTTCAGTATTTGGGATCCACGCTTGCCCCCAAACTCTCGTACCCGTCTTCAATGAGATTTTGTGTATTCTTTTAATTGAAACCGTTATAAGATGAGCTAGTTTAAATTGAATTGAATTGATCGAAACTTCACTGACTGTAGCTGAGCTTGATTGAATTGAACTCAATTGAGCTAAACACGACCTAAAATAAAATTGAAGTAATGTAAATAATCTCATTTGATAGGTTAAATTCTCGGTATAATTCTGCAATAAGCTACAACCAATGTAAGTAATCTCAATTGATAGGTCAAAATGTTGGTACATTTTGGCAATGAAACTTGCTAGTAACCGTTTCCGGTGCAGTCCTAATCTGTTCAGAAAATGGTCTCGCTTCTGTATCGACGACCCTTCTTGAGGAATTTGTGCCGATATGATATATGTAAACGACATCATCGTTCCGTTGCTTTCTCCAAACTTGCCATGTATGTCATGTACACCGTCCACACAAATGAAAAGCCGTTGCTCACCAATGGCTGTAAAAAAACGCGCAATTCACCAGAACATGTAAGAAAACCGATGGTA
This sequence comes from Silene uniflora, assembly GCA_018983105.1. NCBI lineage: Eukaryota > Viridiplantae > Streptophyta > Magnoliopsida > Caryophyllales > Caryophyllaceae > Silene > Silene uniflora. Next base: position 1,837 of record JAGPOY010000995.1, read on the forward strand.
TGAAAACCTCATGCTACTGATTTATCAGTCGCACTGATGCACAAAAGCGATCAGACATAACCAATCAAACCGAGATTTAAGACCTTCATATCTTTTATCAAAATCCCGTTAGGGAGATGTTGAGGAAGAATGCCTTCCAACAATAGAAAATTACCTGTAAGTGAACTGGAGAAAATCTGAAAGTGATGAAATCACAAACTGGCCAGTATATCAAACAATTTTGAATTGTTGGAAAAAAGTCCCGTCTTAGTCTGGCGACAATTTCTTTGGCATTTTCACCTACACAATCGGCATAAATGGAAGTCAGCATACTGAGATGAGTATTTTTTCACTACAATAAACCATTCAAACGAAGACAATCGTTCCACAGGAGTTGAGCAAAATAAATTCCAAGATAATTTTTACATAATCATCGACTGAACACCCTTGTAATGATGAGCAGAATATCAAGCAACATCTCTTCCATTCATAGACGAAATAATGAAAAAACATTGGGCATAAACTTAACTCGGTACAAACTATGGAATCCTAAGATTTATACATTCAAACATTTCGCGGTATCATATTATTCAGACTTTATATGCATATCACCATCTCATATAAGCTTTTGTAATAAACATCTATTCCGAGTTCACAGATCATTAGTTCTAATTCTTATCAAATCTGTTATTGCAGTGGTAATCATGATATCAATTCGGGTTCATAAAGAACATAGAGACTGCTATGTACAGATTTGGAAGGTTACCACGACCATACCACATTTTGATCTCGTATTGACCCCAACACTTAGTTCTGATGGACGAGGAGAGTAGGAGACGGCACATACCTAATACACATAAGACAGTAAGACACTGTTTTCAAAACAATTTGTTCAAAATAAAATCGGATTTGAAAGTTATCATGTAAAAGGTTAAAAGCTAGGAATAATGAGAGTATGAGACCAGAGACAGACATATAACAGACTTAAATTGCATGAAAAGGTTATAAAGCTGGCTACGCTGTTGCTATAAACAGGATCTCAGGATGCCAACTGACTTAAATTGCATCGCCTGGCTATGAATTCTCATGATTAACATGGAAAACCTATCCAGATTCGGAATGATCCGCCCTAAACCGAAAAGGACAGGCCCAAAGTAGACATGACTGGAAAATGAGCTAATGCGTAAAAACGAGATCACAAATGGCCAAAGACAACATGCATCAATTGATTTGAAACAAAAAAAAAATTAATTATTTTGATTTGAAACGGCCAACAACAATCCGACTGTAAACCTCCGGCTAAAAATCACCAAGGAAATGACCTGATAAAAGCGCACCCTATATCAGCCAAACCCATAATGACCCAAATCGAATCCGACAAGGACCCAAACGTGTAATGACTAAACCACAACCCAAATTAATCATTTTTCACATCATCTCGTGCGGCCATGTTTGACGATAGACACTTGAAAATGGGTATGACAACCTAACACCTTTCTGTAAGCCATGTCTGACATTTGTATGCAGCCGTGTCAGACACACTGAGTAAAACTTAACAAAGAAATTTACTTTTCACCCAACTACGTTCATAGTTTGTATGATTTTTTTACTAAGATAAGGTCTCCTATTTCAGCTGGAAGCAGAAACTATAGACGAAAGCTACATTCAAGTAGATATACTTCACACTAAGAAAAATACTTCCGATAGGTATCTACCAATCTCTGTTAACTGCAACGCTACCATAATACTACTTTGAACCTCATCCCGCCATTTGCAGGCACCCTTGTGGCACTACAAATGTTGTTGTATAGTACTACTCCGCATTCTTACTTCCATTTTGGCTAATTTCCCCAAAAGTATGACTTGTGGAATTGATTATGGACATCACATTTTGGTCTCACAACAATTACAGTGAAGCATACACAGAATGACAGAATGTTACTCCGTACTTACTATCGAAATTTTTGAATATTACCTAGTAACCATTACTGGCTAACTTCTTCAAAAGTTACTCATGCTTTTTAATTTTATATAAATGAAGTATCCAAGTGTGATAGACATGTCAGATTGTCAGAGTGTCGACTTTGGACACAAATACATGAGGTATATAGATAGTCGGAGTCACATATTTCTCAAGCATTCTGATCTCATGTCTAATATTGATCTCATCTGAATCACAACTACACTGCCGTAGAGGAGATAACTACAGCAGCATTTGATATAACTCGAAACATAATGTAGTGGGAAAACTCCAGGCATTTCTTTCTTGTTTATGATGGGATGTCTACACTTCTGTGAAAGACATATTTTGATAATTTCCGTTGGTCAGCTTTAACTTGGTGCGAATTCTTCGTTTGGTAAGGACTATAACCAATTGTGATTTGGGGTTGCTACGTTCGTGTATAACCTGGCTTGGTAATATAACTACTTATAAAAAAGGCAAGGTAGCACTTTGATAAGCACAAATTCAGTTGAAACACTCTTAATAGTCATAATGGGTGGAAAAAGGGAATGGAGTTTATACAGGTAGAGTACCTTGGAGAGCAGCATTCAGCGAGAAGAAAACAACAATCATAACAGGTCCGTAAACTACTTGCCCTAAAATCATCTTCTTTGCTGTGGCGAGTACATCTCGTCCAGGAAGGACTTTCGACATGAAATTAAACCAATAATGTAGGGTAGGTCCTGAACCCACCAACCCATATCCAGCCATACGTAGTGTTCTAATCAAGTCATATGTCTCAGACGATGACAGCGCAATTGTCTGCAGAAATCAAATTACACCGTTTTTAATAAATTTTCATATTATGCAAACAGTAGTTTAACTGCGTGGACAACATAAAGTAATAAGGAAAAGCAATATAGACGAGGGGGAAATTACTGCTATATTTCATTCACAATGGCACATATTTTCCAAGCCACATAATAGAAAAACGTACTGTAATATTTACCAAATTTCTAAGTCATTCATGGAACAAGGCATCATATTTTCATTCACAAGCCAGAAAACATGATTTTGGAGAGCAAAAAGCGCGGTTTGATTTTGGAGGTCTAAAAAGGCAGGGGATACAAGCATTGATACAAAAAATATTGGAAATATTGTGTGCTATAATGCTATCATAGTAGCACTCGCTAGCCCCTCCCCCTTGCGCTCCACGTTATTCTCGCCATTCCTTTTTTCTTCCTTGGCTACCTTATCTCTATCCCGAGTTTCCCTCACAAAATCACTACTTTCATGGTCTCCACATTTTATATGTTGTCTAGTTTCTGATGTAGGTTTAAACCTGCAATAGTGACAAATTAAATCATGGACTTCATGGTCTACATGGCATTCTCAAAGAACATCAAACAGAAATAGCTTCATGGGGGCATTTCGTCATGCATGATGTAGTCTGACTTCTTCTGTCCAGAACCAACCAAATCTACAAGTTTGTGCATAGGTTCATCATATGCCAGAATTCGAAAAGCTCAACCCCCTTCCAAATAATTGAGAAATTAGATATTTCACCTGAACTGAAGCCGTTTTAAATTGCAAATTTTTAGGTAATCTACTGATACTAAGTATCATGTCGCCCAATTCACACTACAATGAACATTAAGGCCTGCATACGCCTTCTTTATCAATGTTGGATGCACTTCTCTGTACTCTATCTCACAATTATACTTCCATGAAAATCCAAAAATATCTAAAGTCCAACAATCAATGAGAAAAACGACCCATCTTTCACCCAGAGTATGGAACGAAGGATCATGTTTTTCACAGAACTCCTATCATTTCCTGTGTGGGCCCAATAACGTGTGCCGGTTTCTAGGATCTGCAGCTGGTGATAGATTTTTTAAGTGCTTTTTTTACACAACGATAGATTTTTTAAGGGCTTTTTTTACACAACTGCAAGATTAGCTTTTTATAGTTCAATGCAGCTATGCAATTACAGTATGTTCCAAATCTGCTCCAAGTTTTTAACAACTAATACAATTTTTTCTTGTGAAATTTTGATTTAACTTTTAACCATCACAAGCAATTTGTAATGGGAAATGTTATCATCTACTAAACCGCTACCAGCCAGTAATTAAAACAACCACCAACACAGCTTTAGTTGCTTCAGGAGGAGAAATTTCATAAATATATCTGTAGCTGCAGCTTGTGAGTACTTCAGGCCTCGTCAGCCGAGGGCTAAAATTAATGAGGTAGTGTGGGAATCATTGGTTATGCCTAGGAATAATAGTATAATACCAGTGCTTAGTATGCTTGGCAGTTGGCATAGGAGGTTAGCTACAATGAATAAGCTTCAAAATAAAAGTGTTGCATTAGCCAACAGATGTTCTTTCTGAGTCTCAGCTATGGACTTCCTCTTTCCCTTCATGAATCAGCTGTGCAGCGAAATTTTGAGGTGGTTCAGATGTAATTGTGTTCCCTGGTCCTTCAGAAGGGAGTTGAGATGGCTCCACAATAGAAGGACATGCCAGCATCTGTGGAGCTGTCCGAAACCGCACTCATCACCACTGTCTATGTTAGGTGGTAGGAACTGAATGCAAGGATCTTCACTGATAAGTTGCAATCAGTGCATCAACCGAGCTTACACATCAAGTATATTACTGGCTTACAGACTGTTTTTGAAGGCTCCTTTACATGCTTAAAACACTTGTATATATCGTATAGGGTATTCATTGGCATCCTGTGAGAGGTCAGGCCGTGGCGTCTAAGGCTTCGTTGTTTTCCCCCGTCCCAAAAAAAGACAAATTTGACACACAAATTAGGGGAACTGGCATTAAACCCTTGCCAAAATCCCTGTCCAACCCTTCCAAGATCCTCTACTGACCACACTGATACGGTACTAAAATCGCAATTATCAACAAAATGAATTAAGCAAATCAACACAACACAATCCAAAACAAAAAATAAATACCTGAGAGGTAACATCAGCGGCGGCGTAAATAAGGCAAGAAGTAAGACCCTTAGTAAGAAGAGGGCGAGATTTAATCAAACCCAAATACCACCCAACAAACCCAATTCTCGCTGCGGAATTTGCTGATGATAAAGAACAAAACCCAGAAACCTTTGAGGGTTTTACAAAAGGAACAGGGACATGAACATGAACATGAACATCTTTTCCAGGCCTCCTAAACAAATTAGATAACCTGGAATAATACTTAGCATAATGCTGTTGTTGTGCACCAGATTTTGATATCTGATTGTAAATTAAATGATTATTATTGTAATAATGGCGACAGTTTGTTACCAGGGATTGTTTCCTCCTAAATATTGTCGCCATTTTTACTGTCAACTGCAGAAGAAGAGATAGAGAGTGGTTGGGTTAGGTAGTTACTGTTTTAGTTTATTATATTTGGGATTTGTTTTATGGGCCGTTATTGTTTGTTGAACTGCCAACACAAGTGGTTCAGCCGCTCGGATCGATTTCAGTAATAAACACAATTCAGTGTCGTAATCAGCGCCCGTCTTTTACTCGCTTAGAAGTTAGTTTAGTGGACGATGTCACCTGATTCAGCTGGTAAAGTCGCACGAATATTGTAGAGAGAACTTATTTACCGAGAAGATTCACAGGAAATTACAATTTCTTTTGATCAACCAAACGACACTTTTGTAAAAAGTAGCGTGGTTGGCCGATTTAATTAACAACAATAAACCAGTGACAGGGCTGATCCAAGAAGAATACCGTAGATATGACAGGAAACAAATATTATTACACTAAGTTCGTGACAGAACTTGATATGATTGTAAGATGGAGTAGATTCAGGTGCGTGAGAGCGGCAACACGCCAAATTCCAGAGACAAGTCCTAACTAATTATGTGGTAATCATACACAAATCATAAACAATGTAATGAAATCGAGACAAACGGGAACTGTGCAAAACGATCTGTTTATGTATGCAGGAAACTCAGAATACTGTCACTGCTCCGGCAGGGCTGAGTGTTTCTCCTCCTCTTCAGCTTTAATCCAAGCAGCCTGAAAGGGTCAATGTTTTTACAAAGCTGTCAGTTACGAGAACAATAAGCTAGGCTGGTCTTACTCGTTGTGGTAGTTTTGGGAAACCAACACATATCCTTTTTACCATTAAAAGAGGAACAAGGATCTGGGTTGGTCTCATACGCCAAAAAATGACAAGTTGCAGTAGAATTTATAGTTCACTTGCCTTATCTCGTTGGAGTCTTGAAACATGAGGCCGCATAGAGCCCAACCCCATGCCTCCCCAGGATTCTAGTAGCTCTCTTTCCCTTGCTTCACGTCGAGATATTGCTGTGTATTTGTTTCCGCCTTCTGGTTTGGACTCAACAATATTCTCTTTTTCTTCTATTCTTGACTTCGGCTCACCAAGCATTTGCTCCAACCCAACTGGTGAATCTAGCTTTGGCACAGTGTCCTTTTTCTTTACTTCAAAAGACTCTTTAGTACCACGATCCATTTTCGCTTTCTCTAGTCTAGAAACATGCTTGATCAAACACTTATCCAAACTCTCACATTGATTTTCATTGGGTTTTCCTTGCTGCTTCTTGATGTACCTCCACTTTTCACTGTTCTTTTCTTGAGACGATTTCATTTTCTCCTTGTCCAAACCCTGCAAGGGTTTTACTAACATCTGGTCAAGACTGTTCTCTTGGCCACCATTTTTATCCGCGACTTCTTTTCCATTCCTATTAGAGTCAACATTCTCCTTTTCTCTTTCTAACTTGGCCTCCTGGACTGCTCTTTCAAGTTTTGTTACATGTTTCACCAAGAACTTCTCCAAACTTGGAACCTCACTGTCTTCTTGTTTTTGTTGCCGGCCTCTACCGTGGTTAACCACTCCCATGTCCAACGACCTCTGATTTCTCTTTGCTTCTTCAATTTCTTTCTCGAGTTTTGATGAATGCTTGATGAAGACACTTCCCAAGTCCGGAATAATATCAGAAGCAACTTTTTCGCTATCTACGCTACCATTTACATGTTCAGATTTATCATTCTTCCCATCGCCATCTTTATTGAGCTCTGCCTTTCTAGCATTCTTAGCTTCTTGCACTTCCTTTTCAAGTCGGGTCATTTTCTTAACCAAAAACTTGTCCAAACTGGGTAGTTCTGGTTCAGCTTGCTTCTGCTTCACTGTACCATGCATAAATTGCTCAATACTGGTGGCCTCAAATTTATCACGTGACATGTTATGACTTCCGATCTCAGATAAAGCCGCATTCAGCCCGCAGGTGGCAACAATGGTAGCAAGAGAAGCAAGTTCCTCTTCTTTTAGGCACTTAAGCCTTTCAAGCATCATATTGACAAGTTTTGGCCCAGTAAATTTCTGAGGGCTCGACTTCTTCTTGATTCTCCTTTCAGATTTAGGACTGTCATCAAGGGTTCCAGGTCCCGTCTCTATTTCAGACCCAGTGTCAGACTCGGATATTTCCTGAGTATCAGGGTTTTCACTGATTTTCCTCAGCATGTCTTTGAATTCTTCTTTGTTACAGGAAGTACGGTGGGCCAGCCTGACAAAAGCTGCTTTGACTGCAGCTGCTACTTGCTTATCCACCTCAAAAGCCGTCTCAAATGATGCTTTTACAGTGTGAGTTGTAGATCCTTTGCCAGTAGTAGAGGATGTTTTTATCTCAAAATGTTTCCGAGGACGGTCTGGTGTGTCATACATGATCACTCCTTTTGCTTTTGCAGCTTCTATTGCCTCTGCTACTTCTTTCTCTGCTTGTATCAGTAGAGCATCTGCTTCTTTGCTCGGGATCCTGTAAAGCAGTAGCATCATACAATCAACAACATTGAGACGTGGTGATCTTAGTTTCTTCAGGGCGAGTTTTCACACAGCCTAAACCGTTAATTACTCTATCTTAGATTCTTAGTAGTGTTTAGCGCAATCACAATCAAAAAAGCCGAGTCTAACACTTGGACATCATTTCAAGCGAGTCTGAGCAAATTAGATTTTAACATAAAATATCGAAACACACCCTAAAACACTGAATCACCACCTATACAGCAAGACCGTCTAAGTAATTTTAACACAACAAGTCGACAACCACAATAGTCAAATCGGTTCTAAGCTATGTGAGAAAAAACTACCTGGCTGCTTGAAGAATTCTACACCAAGATGCTTCAACCATTGCAGCTTTTCGAGCCTCCATCACCTTGCAAGCCGCCTCTTTCGCAGCCATTTTCTCTCGTAACACCCTACAGTAATGAGGATTCGTATGACCCAACGTCTCATCAAGAGTATCATTCATTCCCCCAGCTTCCTGTAATCCAACAAAAATACCTTCAGAGCAGCCCATTAGAAACAGGCAAACAATGAACTAAAAACAGGAAATCTACCTGCAGTAGTTTAATTTTCCTTTTCAAGTAGGAATCGACCTTCTTACGAGGAAACCAATTAATCGGAGAGGATTTACGATGAAGCGGCTTCTTAATTTGAGACGTAACCCGCTTTAAGGCATTCCCGGATGGAGGACTACCCTTAGGTGATTTATTCTGCAATTCCCAGAACAGTAAAAATGTTACAGTACATTCAGAACCAATTATCAGTTTCAGAAATCAAATTATTTATCATAAATCATTCAAGAAATTGTTAATTGGACAATCTAAATACCCCGGAAGCGTATTCTAATCAAGAATCGAAGTATATTAGCATCAAAATTTGGTAATTAATAACTCGAATGCATAACTACTAAGAATAACAGTAAACTGAGGCAACTAAAAGTTACAATCAGGCTAAAAATCAAGATTAATTTGAAACCCTAATTTAATATCAGGAATACATACCAAAAGAAATCAATTTTCACAGAATAACTCAGAAAAATTCTTAGGTGCACCGGGTGTACTACATTATCGTACACCTCAACCAATTTTAAATTCCGCTTCATTAATCATTAAAAACTGCTTTCAATTCTAATATTCTCATTGGTTTGGTGTACGATAACACCCGGTGTACCCAAGAATTTCTCGGATTACAATAATACACACGCAACACATCATATAATCCGAATTTTCGACTGAATCTTGATAAAAATGAAAGAAAAGAAAAAAGAAAATACATACCTTAGAAATCTTAGAAGCAGAAGAGAAAGATTGAGTAGAATGAACAGTAGGAAGTTGATGAGATAAAGAAGATTGTGTAGTTGATTTTTTATCAGATGGTGAAATGCAACCCAAATCCATACACCCTAAATCCATTTTTTTTTTTAATTTCAACAGATTTTGTATAACAGTCTTGGATTATAATTTCGAAAAATCGGGTTTTTTTGATGTTAAGACAGGGAAAAACAAGATTATAATAATCTGGGTTTCTTTGTGTTAATGTTTGTGTTTGGGAATTTTGTGAGTTGAATTATTGTTGAGTGGAGAATTATGAATGAGAATGATTATGGGGAGAATTAAGTATCCGTTACAGAAAATAGTTCCAACGGTCGAATTTCATATGTGTCTGTTCTACATCCGTTGTCTCCCGGGTCTTCTCTAATCTCTTAAGATGGCAATCGGGTCGGGTCGGGTTGATTCAGTTCGGGTTCGGGCTGGAACAAATAAGGATGTTATCAATTATCATCGGGCCGGTTGAGTCGGTTCGGTTTTGGTTCACCAATTTTCGGGTTGTATCGGGTCGGGTTCGGGCGGGCCGGGTCGGGTACCTCAGGTCTGCTTAGCTTTTGCGAGCTCACTAATCCCTACCGCTATGTAAGGTAGGCCTTGATTGGAAAAATGGACTGGATCGGATTACTTATTAGTCTATTCAATTCAAATAGGATTCATTTAGGAGTGGTCTGTGATTCGTACTTTTTAAAAGTTTTGGTCCGGATCTAAAGTTAGGTGTTATGTGAGTAATTTTTGCAACTTTGTCAAGTAATAAAAAAAGTATATAGAGTAATATCGGGGATTATTTATATTAAATACTTTAATCAATTAATTTATTTGATTTAATGAAATTAACTTTTAATTATGATGTATGTGAAAATGAAAATTATAAGTGTGGTCAAAGATCAGACTTGATCGAAAAATACGGGTTCGGTTCGGTTCAAGACTAAAATTTTTGGGTCTGGTCTTTTGGTTCACCTAAATATTTTTTTCAGCCTTCGCTCCGGTCCGTTTTATTTTGAACCGATGCTAATCCTGCGGGGATGAGGATGCATTGTTAGGTAAGGTTGACAGTTGGGTCGCATGTTATTAGGATAGCCATGTCAGGTACGACTCAAGTACGGGTATGCCCATGCATGATTTAATTACTGGACCGGATTTAGTTATCATTTTACTAAGCAGACTACTGTAGCTCCCGTGCTATAGCACGAATTTTCTAGATGAAAATCTAAGAGAAATTAACAATTAAACTATTGATATTTTTCTATTTTCATTTATTCAGCTTATATTTATGGTCAACAATTTTACTTTTATTGTGTACAAAATCAGAATTTTAGTATTTATAGTTTAAAATGAATTCGGAGAGTAGTTAATTAAAGAAATATACTAAGTAGTAGAATGTGATGTAGGCGGAAAAAGCTTGAGGTTTATTATTTTTTTTAGTAAAAAGGGGATGTCAAGTGATTTTCTAAAGTAATAATTATTGCATTAATAAAAAATTTAGCAACTTTTAATTTATAGTTTAATACCAATTTTATTTAATTTTAATAAAAAAAAATAATTGTTATGAATTTAATAAAAAAGATTAGAGTTATAATTAGAAAAATATTTATTGAAAATATAATAATTTAATGAAATAAAGTTTTCTCTTATTTCCTAATTTAGATAAATGCTTTTTGTAGGGAAAAATTAAGAGAATTTTTATTCTCTTAGTAGTAAAGGAGATTTGGCATGGTCACAGAGTTGACCATCCATTAACAAGCTTGCTTGCATAACATCACATGACAACTTGGTGACTGGGGGTTTAATCGGGTCTTTTTTTTTGTATATTAGGCATAAGACACAACACGGTTGGCACAATATGATCCATTTTCACCCTTACTTGTTGGGTAGTAGTCGTATTAGTTTTAGTTTCACCCTTATATGCATACTAAATATCATATATATAGTTTCAATACAATTTTTTTATGATAAGGTGATACAAAAAATAAAAAACATTTGCACAAGATTTTTAGAGATGTTAAAGAGAAATGAGCATAATTCATCAAGTTACAAAAACCTTTATATAGTCAAACCCACCCCATTGTAATTCAAACCAACAGATTTGGGTTAAGTCCTTCACTCGTTGCCATCCCGATTCATCATCAACTCTCACCAAAGTGTCATCAACAATAACCTTCCCAGCACTCTCATTGGATTTTGAGGGGTGAGAAATGATAGTGACTACCTTGGTGTATTAGTGGCATATCAGGACTCTTGGAGACCAATATGGGATAGGATAAGTCATTATAAGTGTAACGAAATTTCTTACATCTAGAATTGACGTCATTATGATTTTAACAACTAAGTTATTGGCGTTTGAGAATGATATTCGGATGAATTCCAAAAGTATAAATAAGATATCGTCGAATTGTCCAATCTTTATTCAAGAAAATCATATTGGAAATCAGCAAACGTGGATAAGATTGGTGGATGAATGTATTTTAAAGTTAAATTTCAAAGTCGGATATTTTTCTTCGACTCAAGTGGATTGAATAAGGAATTATGGGTAAGAACTTTTAGTTCGAGATTATTGAATGTTGCTACATGTTTGGAATTGATGGAGAAGCACGTTATGAAGTTATTACAAGGGTTGGAAGTCAATGATGGCCAAGGTATTTATTGGATATATCAGGAAACATAAGTTAGTTAAGCAATAACTAACTTAGTACAAAATCTGTTATACACAAGATTGTTAGAGTTAGTTATAGCAAGCATATGAGTTTCCTATTTTGGGTTCAAGATTGCTATAAATACTCATTGTAATAACAAACTTGTATTCACTCAATTATATTAAGAAATTAATATACACATGATATTCATATTCATACAATTACAAGATTTTACATGGTATCATTGGGTACGATAAAAAGATCTTCATCTTTTTCATGGGATTTCGATCATTGTTCATCATACTTTCTGGGTTTTCTCATCACGATTTCACATCAATTCTGGGTTTTTTTTCTAGTTCTTGATATTCACCTCTGAAGTTTCATAGGTATAACTCAGTTTTCTCTCAATCTTTTTACAACAATAAATTTCGCTTCCGCTACAATCATTATTAGCTGTAGATCAATTGTTTACATTTCTCTGCAATCATGCCTTCATCTTCATCTGCTCCATCATCTTATGAATATTATGACGACCCATTATATTTGGCACAATCTGAACAACCCACTGCAAGCTTGGTTACCACTTTGTTTGATGGTAGAGACTTTCTGGGTTGGAGGAGGGATGCTTTTATGGCTTTGGTATCCAAAAATAAGGATTCTTTTGTTGATGGAACACTTCCAAAACCTGCTAAAAATGATAAAAAATATAATCAGTGGGTTCGATGTGATTTTATGGTCAAAAGTTTGTTGTTGAGTTCTTTAATTGTGCCAATCAAAGATAATATGAAGTATGTCAATTCTGCACAAGAATTATGGTCTGAACTTTTGGAAAGATATGGCCAAGCTAGTGTTTTGGAGATTTATCAGATCAAGAAGGAGTTGGATGTTGTGGTTCAAGATAATTCATCTCTGGTGGATTACTATTGTAAATTGAAGAATTTATGGGAGACTTTGGATGGTTTGGATCCCATTCCTTCTTGTTCTTGTGAAAAAATTGATCATTGTTCTTGCTCTTTGGTCAAGAAGTTCATTGACAGAGAAAACACAGCCAAGCTCATCCAATTCTTAATGGGTTTGAATGGAGGATATGATACTGTAAGGTCTCAGATATTGTCTATGGAACCTCTCCCAACAATCAATAAGGCTCTCAGTTTCTTGTAGAAAATTCAGAGGCAGAAATAGATTACTGAAGTTGTCAACAATTTGACAAAAGTCAATGCTTATGCATCATACAAAATACCTGATTCCAAGAAGTCTACTGGTCAAACAAACAAGCCTGAAATGTCAACAAAGTTCTGTGATCATTGTGAAAAGAAAGGGCACACTAGGGAAACTTGTTTTGGCCTGAATAAATGTCCACATTGTTCAAAGTTTGGGCATAATCCAGACTATTGCTTTCTTCTTAGAGGGTTTCCTGGTGACAAGAACAAGGGCAAATCTAAGGGTGCTTCAAAATCTGGTGGTCCTTATAAAAGATCTGCCAATTCTGCTGACACCAGTTGTTCAGAGTCACCTCTTGAGGATGATGTCTTAGCAGCTGCAGTTGGTCCTATGAGCAAGACAGTATCCGATTCATCTACAGGGTTTTCTTCTGATATGTTGGAGGGTTTAATCTCATCTGTGGTTGATCAAGTTGTGCAGAGAATGAAAACTCAGACTGGATCAACTGGTTCATCTGCTGCAACTGCTTCTTGTTCACAGTCAGGTCTTTCTTTTTCTCAGTTTGCAGGTACATTATATCCTTTTTCTTCTGCTAATGCTGCATATAAACCATTATTTCCGACTGATTGGATTGTTGACACTGGGGCTTCAGATCACATGACTTATAATTTAGATCTTTTATCTGATGTTCATAATTTTCTTGTTGTTCCTGTTAAAGTAGGATTGCCTGATGGTTCTGTTAAGTTAGTTTATCAGTCTGGAACAGTTCAGTTGACAGCTGAATTAAAGCTCTATAATGTTTTTTACATTCCTGATTTTAAACAGAATCTCATGTCAGTTAGTAAACTAATTGACCATAATTCTTTGTCTGTTGTGTTCAATGCTCATGACTGTCTGTTTCAGGCCCCTTCAAGTAAGCTTGTGGTTGCAAAAGGCAGGAGGGTTGGTAATCTCTATAGATTTCATACTAAGCATAGCTATGTTTTAAATAACTAGTTTTTGGGCCCGACATTGCTCGGGCTTCATAAATTTTTTCGGAACTGGTATTTTGTTAAAATGAGCATTACTGATGGTGTGATAAACTTTACGAGCATAGAAATATATTTTTAGAGCGAGACGCACTAAGTTATTCATGCTGCAGCCAACTCTTATAAGCGACCCAAAAAGACAAGCAAAGAAATATTTTTGTATCATGTAAAGATTGTTTTATTCAAACGCTATTTGTACCGGCATACACGTACATCCATTGGTCTCTAAAGTGCAATTTTACAAACGTGTCAGCTCATATATAGAGAAACATTATTCGTCAACGCTGCATCGATGACAGCTAGGTCTTTCCTTGTTCTAGTAAAAATGAAGTCACTGTTGTGTGAGAATTTAGTTACACCACGTTGTTTAGCATATATGCTAATCTAATCATTTGGCATAACATGAACACTTAACTCTAAAGGCATACTCTGCACTTCTTCGTGTGAAAGCAAATCATGTTCGATCTCAGGCCACTGGGAATTATTTGTGTGGAATTGTGTAGAAAGAATCTGGTGCCTTCCATAGCGACGAACTAAACAATGTGCGTTAAAGCTGCGCGTTCTCATATCTCGTTCTGTTCCAATAAAGGTAGCAGGAAGCACGATAGAGTGAATGGCGACGACTGACCTTTGTGTTCTGGCCGACATTGTTTCTATGCCCATTTGTGCGAACTTTATTTAAGCGACCTACATAAAAAATGTAATTTCTGAGAATTTTAGACACAACGTATCACACTGAAAAATATGCTAGTCTTGCAAAATCGAAGTGCTATTTGTTGAAAACTGACGAGAGTCATCTTACATAATCTTTCAAGTGTTATTTGTTGTGGGTAAAATAGCACAGAACTACAGGATGGCCATAAATGTTGATACTCTATATATCAGTCAAGCAAAATTCTAGCAAAAGTATTTGTGGTTTACCTTATTAAGGGAATCTGCTCTATAGTATTTACACCTTTAGGATCGCCCTTAATATTCATGTTAGGGATAAAATCATCAAAATCTCTATTTTTCAATCTGCCTAACTATTTTTTTTTAGAGCTTCAATGTCTTTCTCTGACTCCACGCTTCTTAGGAAGATACAAAGTCGGATGAAAAGAGTCACAGTCTAGAGTGACCTCCACCTATACTATAATGTATCGCGAAAGTACTAATTAGATATCTGAATCAAGAAGGATTTTTAAACAACTTATATTTCAGAAAATCAAGCATCATACATGAGTAATAGAATGATTTTGGAAAGGAAAAAAAGGTTACTTGGAGGAGCTATTAAAGGGTTTTTGCTAGCATAAGAATTTCTGTATAAACAACATTTCCCCTATAATTTTTGCTAGGATATATTTCGGATGGTCATAAGTATAACCAATTTTGTTGTTTTAGCACGTGATAGAGCAACATATTTGCTTCCTAAGAATGAAAGTAAATTTGACCAAAATGTTATATAACTAAGAATGAAAACGAATTGAGATATAATCTAAAGGATTGGACCCATAGTTGAATCCAAATATGATTATTGGTGTATTCTATGTCCTATATTTCCCTTTTGCAGCTTTTCAAAACATAAAACATTCAGTAAAAATAAGTGGTAAACAAACTCATGTAATTTACCTGATTGTTGAACAGTGTTAGAAAGATGAGATAATTGAGAACAAGCTCCAAGGCCTATGGACTTTCTTAGAGATGTCGCTCCGTTATTATACCTCAGCCTGCATGTCAAAATTTTGAAAAAAAAATAAAAACTTGTTGCTCTTATCTATGAAAGCATTAAAATACTTTACTGTGTAGTTGAAGATGCAACAGGTAGAAGCAATACTTCAAAGTACACACACAAGAGTCTAATAATAAGGCATACCTAAAAAACCTTAGTAGTATTAAAATGCACTAATGATGAGCTAATCGGTAAAACTACGGTATAAACTCCAGCTTTTGCTGCAACCTAGACAAAAAATGAAAAAATGTCAACAAGCACAAAAACACAATAATATTAAAGCAAACAAATTTGGTGATAATTAAAAGTCTTGAAAGACAGAAATGGAAATTGCGGAAATATTATTATTTTCCCGGCCTTCAAAAGGAAGCATAATGTTGAGAGCCTAAGAATTTGACTCACCAAACACGTACCTGACTGAACAGAAGGCAGCGCTTAGTTAAAGTAAAAGAGGTGACACGCTGATGAATTAAAAAAAAAACATTTAAAAAATAGATACAATCAAAATTTGGCTAACTTTGTCATCTGTAGACTGTAATACACCAACTTCTATAAAATTTAATTAATACATGAGGGCATGAGGCTTACCCGACGCGCACAAGCAGGAAAGCTAGTTGAATACCTCGACCGAAAATTTTAGTTAAGTAAGCCGTTACTTGGCAACCCTGTTTAATACAGATGACAGTATAGTTAGCTATAGTATAAAATGCAAGGAATTTCTACATAGTATTCATATCTCTGTCTTTGTCGACATTTTGACGAACACATAGCATGCATGAAAGAAAACTTATTCTACTGCGCTTTTCCTGACACCAATATAATAGTTTCAAAGCTCATACATTAATATTAAACGTAAGATTAAAAACCAACATCCGCCGCTAAATTAGCATTCATATCTAATGCTCAAACAAGCAAACATGCAATGAAATTAACAAGATGTATGTTGAGAAGTTGTGCGTACTCACAGCTATCCAAGTAAATTCGCATAAAAGTGCATTTGAATTTGAATATGATGTAATACTCCCTCCATCTCAACCATTTGTTTGTTTACCTTTTATTATTTTGGAGGGGTGTTTTAAGCAAAGGTAAACAAATGATAAGGACAGGGGAGTAAACTCAAAATCATGGATATAAATATCAAGTTTAAAGAACAACAGTGTTGAGAAAAATCATCAAACATATGACGCGCATAAAAATGAGGAACAAATCTGGTTAGGGCGATTTTTAAGCTTTATAACGCCACTGCAGCTTATGCAAAGCGAGTCAGTAAAAAAAAAAGAAACTGAAAGCCGCGCAGTGAAAGAGTAAATATAACTTATTTTTTTCCGACATTTATGCAAACACCTTATAGGCACCGCGTAGCAAAAGAGTAAATATAACTTCTTTTTTCAGGCATTTATGCGACCACCTTATAGGCATGTTCACAGTAAACCGTTGTTGACGATTAATACCGTCCGAATTGCTATTTGGTAACTACAGACAGCGTAAAAGGAGGATTAAATTTGCTATACACGTCAATTACCAAGTCCTCATACAATCGAACTGTTGGAGCGAGTGTCCTCCACAGTTAGTGCGATAACGTTATTGCACATACACTTGTACGCACAAGTGGGAGATTGTTGGGGTTGGTGTCCTCCACAGTTAGTGCAATAATTTTATTGAAACTCTCAGACGAACACAGGGTATACTTTTGTATTATTATCAGTTGATACACGTTTATCAATAACGGTTGGCTTGCTAGATAAGTTTGACGTTATTGTCATACGGATGGCGGTGATCAACTGGTCCCTATAAGTCACACCTATAGGACACGTTTGAGAGATGTGACGGTATGAAAATACAGTCATATTTATGCCGAATACGACTAAACGGTTAGTCGGAGTTATTGACTGTAAAATTAGTCAATGTGATGTTGAGTTTATTATTTAATACGGATTAAATAATTTTAGCT
>JAGPOY010000996.1:552-19906 GCA_018983105.1 Silene uniflora
ATTTTATAGTCAATAACTCCGACTAACCGTTTAGTCGTATTCGGCATAAATGTGACTGTATTTTCATACCGTCACATCTCTCAAACGTGTCCTATAGGTGTGACTTATAGGGACCAGTTGATCACCGCCATCCGTATGACAATAACGTCAAACTTATCTAGCAAGCCAACCGTTATTGATAAACGTGGATCAACTGATAATAATACAAAAGTATGCCCTTGTGATCCTTTAAGAGATTTAATAAGTCATTGTACTAACTGTAAAGGACACCAGCCCCAACAACAACAGTTGTCATAATTATATATATTAAGTGTGTTTAAAGAAAATTTTAGATCTCTTACAACATAATTTTTACCTTGGACTATCTATAATTAAGAGTATATAATTTGCTCTTTGTATATTTTTCGCAAAATAAATCCAAATTTGTAAACACCCTCATGAACGCGGAATAAAAATAAGAGTAAAATAGCGGAAAAAGTGATATTTTAAAAACTTTTACTTTACTCTTTAAAAATTTACAAGTGGGAGTCTACTAAACAAGAATACACGAGTACGAACGTAAAGCGTAGACTTAGGTTCATACAAATCAAGTCTAGAAAAATAAGGGGAAAGATATCTCACGAATACAAAAATATCAAAAGGTGAGTCTAAGCAACAATAACTAAAGTCTAAGGTCGAGTTCTCGCTAGCTCACACGTCTTCACCCCACGAAAGCATCACTAACACCTGTCATTCATGTAAACATGAACGCCACAGTCAGTGGGGAGTAACTAAAGGTTCTCCCAGCCACAATACATCAAAATGAACATAACATAGAACTCATGCAAGTAAGCATATTAAACATATGAATAACTTGAATAAGTAAACACGGGATCATACATGAACACATGATAAGAGAAAGTATAAAAGAATGATAAAAGAACATAAATGACACTATCGTAAGCCAATATAAAAGGTCATATAACATGGATGAAGAGGGACCAACAATATAACACAAGTGAGTGGAAACCGTAGCCATTTACTTTGAAATCACTTTAACATACAATGAACGGGATGTGGCTACTAATGTCACATGCATACTTATGGCTTGCATCTCACCATAAGTGCGAATGGGAACATCAATCCCACCGATCATATCGATACTAGGTGGCTTACATCTCACCCTCTGGTGCTCAATAGGACCAAACGACCCTTACCATCCAATTAATCCAAGACATAAACCATACAAGTGTGAATTCCAATGAAAAGTGGCACATATGACTAACCAATATCGTGCAAGACTTTTACTACTCAAGTACTCACATCCCCTCGGTAGGACTTCGATAATATAGTACGGTCCTAGTCTAAACCTGGTCAGACTCTCGGGTGTACATCCCGATTCGACATGCGACAAAACAATTCGCATCCAAGACTCGATCGACAGAACGGAAGTCGAGTACCAACTCTTGGCAGAACGGCCAACAAGAGTGGCGGAAAAGAAGTGTGACAACCCACTCTCGGCAGAACGGCCAACGAGAGAGGAGCCACAAGAGTAACATAACCAACTCTTGGCAGAACTGCCAACGAGAGAGGCAACAATAGAGTAAGACAACCAACTCTCGGCAAAACGGCCAACGAAAGAGGCGTCACAAAGCAAGCAAGAAGGTATAGCATTATGACACTTTCATATGAATACGACTCAACATAAGCAACCATTCGAAACAAGGGGCTCATATAGAAACTCGATAAAGAATCAATAAATAACATGTGAGAACTCAAATGTTTAGTATTCGATATCATATTGTACCTTCATAACATGCATAAACATGATATTTAAACCTTACATGTTATTTAAAACAAAGCGTAAACAATGATAATTAATGAACTAAGTAATACGAAACATGAGGCAAAATGTAAACAAACCCAATCCCGAGGCATACATACATATTAGGACCAAGGTTGATAAGCATACCCAACAAGAAACCAAAATCTTAATTCAAAATAACGAGTTTAGAACTTGGCTACAACAATGGTCAACTTCAAACGATCATAACTTGCGTTCTAGACATGATATAGAGGTGAAACCAATTGGAGGTGATAGCTTATCCTCTTACGGTTCTAACGGTAGGCCATAAGCCCAAAACAAGCAAGAAACGAGAGAGTTATGGCCATTTTACGAAAACTGGTCCAGGCCGAGACGCAGCCGGCGCTTGAGGCCGCAGCCTGCGCTTGTGGCCGCAGCCTGCGTTTCGCACTGGACCTGTCAACTCCCAAAATCGTTGCTTCTTTACCAAAAGACCTTTAACACAAGAACTCGACTAAATCTTTCTTTTGGCTACTAATCATGCCTTAACATGCTACAACAAGTCTCATTGGTAAGATTTAGATATGAATCAAAAGTCTAATGCACAAGATTTAACCCAAATCCAACCAACCAAAATATCCAACATCACAACTTTACCCAATTGTTTCAATACTAACATTTCCAAACAATAGTAAATCTCATGACTTAATTAAACATGATAACTAGGCATAATTAAGACGGATTATTCTCTAATTAACATATGCAAACAATTCATTTCATCCAATGGAACAAACATGTGACAATACACTAGAAATTTCTCAAACAAGTATAGGATAATTTCCCGCAACAATTTGACAAGGCAAGTAACATGTCAAAACATGTAAAGAATCCAACTTTAACATTCATGTGAGGAAAACTAACACATAAATCACACAAATTTGATGTAGAGTCGAGTAACCTATCACCGTTACCTTTAAGCACTTCAAATCTTCAAATAGCCATGTCCAAGTTCTCCAAGCTTGTTCCCCAACAAAAACTCCAAGGAATTGAGTGAAAAGCTCTAACCCTAGAAAGACGGATTTGTAGAAATCCAAAGAAAGATGGTGTCTTTATTACATAGAAAGGAGGAGGGCGAGATAAGGAGAAGAATGGTGCAAAATGGTTCCGATTGGTGAAGAATTGAGGGAGTTATGGTGAACCTAGGTTTTGATATAAGATGAGTGTTAATGGTGTTTGTGGAGAGGGGAATTTCAGAAATTTTGGTGAAGAAGATGAAGATATGATTAGGGTTTTGAGATGAGGAGGAGTCTTAAATAGGCCTATAAGTCATATAAGGCCCAACAACATTAGTTGAGTCGATTATCGCTAAAACACGTCTCAAGGCCTACTACAAACTTAAAACGGATATTATTATCAATAATAATATTATTATACGTGTAAAACTACATTTTTATAAAAACAGATTTAAAATATAAATAAAATAATAAAATGGATAATTAAATTATAAATGCCAAAACGGAAAATCCGCGGGTGTTACAAAATTGAATTAGTAGTCTCTAAATAACAATAAAAAAATATTTTGTGATTCTATTACGTTAGATAATATACTCTTTCGAAGTTAATGTTCCTCAACAAAATTACCGGCATACCTTGGTAGAGCATACCGTTATGAGTTATATTAAAAAATCATCATGTATACTCCTTTCCCTTCTTAGACATCTCCTTAAGGGTCAACCTTTTGTAGCTTTGACCATTAAAACGTCGAAAATTATGGTCAAACTACCGCATTGACGACTGTGCAAAAACAATACTCCCTCTGTTTTTTTATATATGACTTTCTCATATTTCGAGACACTCACTTCTCTCTTCAACATCTCTTAAAATATAAGACTAAATATTATGATTAATGGTAACATTTTTATAATTTTTAAACAAATATGTTTTATAAAATTAAAATCAAAGGGTCATCTCGAAAAACAAAAACGTCATATATACAAAAACGAAGGGAGTATAAAAGATCATTGCGAGGGGGATGAAGTACATTTAGTGTAAATTCCTAAAGGATAATCAATTATGCTCCCAACTCTAACCCGACTGAGATACTCTGCCAAGTCTTGCTTAATGGAAAAATTACATGCTTCTAGTTGTCGCACTACCTGTCGCGGTAAAATTTTTCAAAACCATAACTGCCTCAATTTGTGGAGATATTAAGGTGTTGTTTGGCCAACCTTGTGTAAAATGGTTTTCAATTACAAAAACACGTTTAAAGTTTGGGCAAACAGCACCTAAGAGCATGTTTGGCCTCGATTCTGAAAAATGAATTATTGTTTTTCAAACTTAATTTTTCAAAAGCAGAAGCAATAAATTGCTACTTCTATTTCTATGGCCAAAAATATGGATTTTTAGCTTTTGAGAATTTTTTGTTTAACTTTTAGAAAATGATGTGTGTGGCCAAAAAGTGTTTTGAGTCTAAAAACACTTTTACAAGCTACGCCAAACACACACTAAAATAATTTCATTCCATTCAAAAATTATATACTCAATTATTCTACACTTTTCTCAAATAATTCTGATATTATTTTTACCAATGATTTGCATGGTTTAAAATTTAGTTTGAACCTAATACTTTATTTATATTCGCTGCATCTAAGACAAATGCGATATAATTGGACACTTGTGATAGATTTTCCATTTTGATCAAATTTATTTTTTCTTAATGTAAAGCTAAAAAATTTTATTCTTATGCGGAAACCTGCCATTTATTTTAAAAGCAATTAGACATTGTACGTACTTTGTATTACAATGTCTAATTGCTAAAATTTATTCTGAACCAATAGTTGATTATTCTATTAACCAAGTTTATAAAATTAAAAAAGGAACTTGAAAGCAACTCCTAAAAATAGGCTCAAAAGCAATTAAACATGACCCAAAAAAAAAACATCAAAAAGAAATTAATTTGATATGAGGAAGCTCGGGGGATCAAGAAAATTCTTATGTTTTCAAAAAATAAGCTTAAGCCTATTTGACCAAATTTTCATTTATGTTAATTTTTTATAAGTATTTGGTAAATAAATTATTTATTAAAATAAGAGTAGCATGTGAGAAATAAGCTACGAGTTTTTTTTAATTGTTCAATTTATAATATTAAATATGGAGTATTTATTAGGTCTTTTTATGTCATTTTACCAAAAAAACAGCTACATTTCAGTTAGTTTGGTAAACATATTTTACTTAGTCAGCTAACTTATTAGTTCCTAATTATATGCGGGTAGTATATGGAATTTTTTAGTATATGAAATTGTGAACGGATTTTTATTTATGTGAAGTTGTTGAATAGTGTAGCTTAAAATATTATTCGACCTTTAATATAATATAGTATTCAATAGTTTTATCACTTATTTGCTACATAATGAAAACTTTATCCCAGCTTCTGTAGATAAATCTGAATGAACTAAAAGAAAGAAAGAAAACCATTTAATCATTTGACTTAAATTAGTAAAATATATGCATACATCGAAAGGTCAATATACCTTAAAAACCTTCGAAGCCTGCATAATCTTTGATCATCTATATTGTACCCCTAAATACATAAAAAATTAAGTAACTACTTAGAGTAATACTTTTACTTAGATGTAAAATCAACAGTAAAACACAAAGATACATGATTGAGTACATAGAAAAAAAAAATACTCTGTAGTGTACAAGCAAGATTATGTTAGATCAAAGCATAATGTGCGTTCTTTTGATTCAATTAATTAATGATCATAACAAATGTACACCCTTGATGCATTGAGTAATAAGTAGTCTAGATTATTAAGACTCTTTCAAAATCACTCTTATTTGAAATCTAGACTAATGTGTGAGTCTATAACTGATCATCAATTCATCATATGAATAAAAATTATGAGGTGCTCCATTGCTACACAAAAGCTTTGAGTTGCCCAAATCGTCAAATTCTACTTCAATTATTCTTGGTTTAGTTCCTCCACCTAATGATCTCCACGTTCTTATAGAGAGTAAATTAATGAACTAAAATGGTAACATATACATATCGCTGAATTGTTTTATATGTATTGATCCCTTGGTTGTATATGGAGACATTTATGTTTTATATACACGCTCCAATGATTATTTAGTGATTATATTTAGATGGAACCATAGTTTATACTGTGTATGTAACTACGTAAGATTACATTACACCATCTTAACATAACACTTTAATCAAATTAGTTCATTATTTATCCGTCAGCTTCTTGAATTTTGACGCGAGAATACAAACTATAAAATGTATGAGACCATAAGGGGAAATAAAAATGATTACTTAGGATAATTTTATTAAAATATATTTGGTGTACTTATATTAGGATAATTTTATTATTATTTTTTTTGAATATTAAGAAATCTACTTTGATTAGCAAAATTTTATTAAATTTGTTTCGAAATCTACTCTTAGTAGGATAATTTTTATTTTGTTAGGATAATTTTATTAAATTTGTTTCGAAATCTACTCTTGGTAGGATAACTTTATTAAAATTGGCTTTAAATTAGGAATTCTAAAAAAAAGATTGTACCAAAACCTTTAGCCAATCATATCGCTTGAAAAGTTTCTGCTTTATATATATGTATTGATTTTATTTTCTTAATTAATTAAGTGTGGTCGATTTGAAAATTCGACTTTCAAAATTTTAGATTGTTTTATAAGACGTAAGATTTAATTTGAGCTTTAAAACTCGATTTTTGCGACCGTCTTATACAGGATTTGCGAGCTTGTTTTCTACTCACTTTTCGACGTGACTTCGACCCATTTTCTACCCCTCAAGGTCTCGTGTTTGATCCAACACCAAAACAGCCCCGTTTTCGACTCCAACTAATCCCAATTTCCTCACCACACCTACCCCATATAGACACCCTGTTTTGCGCGCTGAAAAAAGAGCACCAACCCGCACCAAATTCACTTCCAAACCCGTGTTATCGTGCCCCGAGTTACGGTTAACTTACCTATGTGGCTATGTACGTATGATGGCTCCTATTATTGCTTCTGTTATTTGGGAAAATGCATTTCAGTCATATTAAAGTAGGATCTTCAAGTTTTTAGGAGTGATCCCGACGACAAAGTTTCCTAACAAGCTGCTAGACGTTGGTACTCAATCAAGCTACTAGCCGTTAGTACACAATCAGAGGATTCTCCTCTGATATTTGCCTTCTTTGTAAATATGACTGTTGCAATTATTTTGTTGCCGTAAATACGAGGATTCCCGACTTGTGCAACACAATTTTGGATACATAATAATATATGATAATTTCCCACATATTGGTTTCTAATATGGTATCAGTAACTAGGTTAAATTTTAATTAACAGTTTACTCTGCCTCCCTCTGTCTCTTTGCATCGGGAAAAAAAAAACAAATCAAATCAACAGGGTTCTTCACCATGACGAATTCTGCTACAGCAACTCCGGATAACAAATCCGACGCTCCCTATAATCTTGTTCATGTCAAAAACACCGGCAGCAAAATCACCCAAATCGCCTTTAATGGCTCTAATTACGATGAATGGGCTCAATCTTTCAAGCTTGCCCTTCTCGCTAAAGGAAAACTCGGATACATCGATGGCTCCATTTCCAAACCACCAGATTCGGCAAGAAATTTCGAATCATGGCAATCTGCCAATGCGTTGGTTACTCTATGGATCTATAACTCCATGGAGTACGACGTTCGGAAACAAGTCTCCCTACGACCTGAAGCAAAACATGTTGGATTTTTATAATTAATAAAGTAAATAATATTAATCCTAATATTAATTTCAGTTTTTGTAAAATCCTAATTTTATGGCCCATTAATTGGCAGTCAAACCCATGGACTAAAAACTGTCCTTCATTCTCTCCCATTTACATTAACCATTCCCCCCTTAATAGTTGCACGTTTAACAGCTCTTTGATGGAAAGAGTTGTATATAAGAAAACAACTTTCTATTAAAAGGTCACTGAATTCACTCTCCATAAAGAAACACACCATCTACATAGTGAGTGCGAGAATTCGGAACCGAGATAAAGGGTTTTTTTTACAGCAGCAGGGTTTATATCGGAAACGGGTTTTATATCGAAATTCGGGTTTAATCAAGTTGATCAGGAATCCGTAAGCAATGGCTGGAGGTTAATTCTCGATCTATTTTTCGCTTCCGCTATTTTGTTTTATTGCATGTTTATTTAGTAATTGAACATGCTATTAAGATTAAAGAAAACTTACATTTGGTATCAGAGCGAGTAATCGCCTCTGTCTTGCTTGTGTATTTCCGACTTCAGTTTTCCATCGTTTGATATATTGTATCTGCTGTTTTCGTTTTTCCCGTCGGAACATGTGATTTCTTTTGAAGTCAGTTTATTTCTTGTTTATATTCTGGTTCCGTTTTTGTGCGATTAAATCTGGAATTTTTGTGTTTTTCTGGGTTTTTGTTTGGGATGTCGAAAGGCTGGGGATGAAGTTTTTTACCCTTTTAATTTGTCGGTTTTTGAGACTTTCTTTTGACCGTCTTTGTTTAAGAGGCTTGCGTATAATATTGACAAACTTGTCCAACCTTTATAATGTTTGGTTGTTTGTTCTTAGCTGGCAAATTCTGATGTCAACATGTCATATGGTTTTGATAAAGTGCATCCACATTGTGTGACTTCTGCCACTTGTTGACAATTTTTGTTTACTGTTCGTCTATTTGCTCCATTTTTTTTTTTATAATGCTATTGCAAGTGAGGTCATGTCTTGTCTCCTACCTTTATTTTAATGGGTCATACGGCTAAATCTATACTACTAGGTACCGTATGAATTACTTCGTATGATACTTTTGGTTGCGCTAGTGTGGTTTTACATTATGCTTAATGACCTTCTGGGACTAGATGTACGTTTTTATTACGGAGTATTTTTCGAGAACATGTTTACTGTTTTCGTTACAGACTTGTATGAGTATTTGGGCTTTGATATAAAGTTTTTTAAATGTCAAGTGATTTTAAATCTATACAATAATATTAAAAGGCTCCCTCCTAAATGCCACATAGGAAATACACGTCATTCTTTAAAAGGCCACCTCAATGCCACGATGGACAAAATAGTGCACATAAGCGCCACCTCAACCGTGTCATCCTAATCATGTTATGTTGTTATACTTCTAAAGAGCAAACAGAATTTCCCCACCCCGACATATCTCATTACACACCGCCACTGTCTTTATTTATTAGCCTGACACCGAGCTCCCTCATCAGGCACCGTGGACACTGCAGGAACCTCCTGTTAAACTGCCGGCGTCGTCAACCTCTCATCAACTAGCCTGATTTGATTTCATTGCCGGAAAATTTTGTCACGCCATGACCAATTGCCCGATGGCGCCTCCTCCTGTAAATTTGCCCCTGCCGTTTAGCTATCACCATGTGGTTGTCGTCTCGATGCCGTGTACCTGCGGCGTTACCAGGTAATATCTATTTTCCCTGCCGTCTCTCTACTATCATTTTCCTTACTGTTGCAATTAAGTCGATTAATAACGTCAGCTATTTAATTCAATTAATTAATTACGAAATACCTTTTGGCTTCCTAAAGCGGTTACGACCACCCTGTTCTATTTGCCCTCTAGATAACAATCTTCCATTACTTTCATATTTCGTTGTCTTTTGGCTGCTCAAAATATAGGTACGCGTCGACTGTTAACTCCATTGCTTGAGGTGATTATAATTTTGATGTAATTTGTCTAATCTTATTATTTTATATTTGTCGATTTTTGGCAACTCTACTGCTTGATGTAAGTTTAATTTTTCCCTAATTTTTCTCATCTTATTATGTGTTATTTGTCCATTTTTGGGCTACGTATTCCGTATTTGTGTACATATAAATTTGCGGCTGATATTCATATGATGGAGGAAATTTGAGGGTCTTTTTGTAAATTTTCGGTCATAGTACAATGCCTAATTGCAAAGTCTTTGATATAAGTAATCTATTAATTTACAGAATTTATGAAATTTCAAAGTCCAATGGCTTGAACTGGGTGAGTCTTTTGATGATAAAATCTATGGTGTCTATTACTTTAGCTCGTAGTTGTGCTCTCACGTAAGCAACCCACATTCTCAAAAATAAAGACAAACAGGAACCTTAACCCTTTGTTTGGATAGGGGATTTGGAGGGTAAGTAAGAGGGGGAGGGGAGATTTGGAGGGAGACAATACCCTTTTTTGGGCTAGAAAATTGGAGATGGAGTCATGGGGATATTGGCTACGTATTCCGTATTTGTGTACATATAAATTTGCGGGTGATATTGATATGACGGAGGAAATTTGATGGTGCTTTTGTAATATTTCGGTCAAGCTATATGAGGTATGGTTCCTAGAACAATCAGACGGTAAGAAGTTGAAGGTAGTTTTATACTTGAATTGACAATGACAACATTGATGACCTGTTGAAAGATTGTACTATGGGTTTGTGATTTTTTTTTTTTTTTTTTTTTTTGACAGCAATACATAGCATAGCTTACAATAAAGCTTCCTGGGCTAGATTATGAGCTATCCTATTAGCTCCCCTAGGACAAAAGCTAAGAGAACAACAGTGGAAAAGAAACGCAGTAGACTTAATATCCTGGATAATCCCGCTAATAGACGCAATCGCCTTCTCCGCTCCAGCCACCTGCAAAACTAGGTTAAGGCAATCTGTAACTAATCTAATATGTAGAAACCCTTCGTCATAGGCCCATTTGAGCGCCATGAAGACAGCATGTCCTTCGGCATGCAGGGCCGAAGAGGCAAAAGTGCGAGTATGATTAGTAGACCTCAGGGTTCCATTATCATCCAACAAGCACCATCCCATGCCAGAGCTTCTATCATCTCTCCAAGCAGCATCACACTTTAGGGTGCAAATATTCTCACACCCAGGCCCCCCAATAATCCAAAAAGGAAAGGAGTTTCTAATCCTTTTCGCAAGGACAAAATCTGGAGAGCTGTCTAGTAAGTGTGCTTGGATAGGGCTCGCGCCATTGCTACAAACGGTCTCGGTTTCAGTCATATCCCCAATGTCACCAAGGATAGCATTAAGAATACTCATAGGCCAAGGGCGACGATTCTTGAAAATCATTTCATTCCTGGAACACCAAATTCTCCAAAGAGTAGCAAGAAGGGGAAAAATGAGGGAATTAGGGTCTGGACATTTTGAAAAATAAGAAACCCAGTTTATGACCCATACCCTAACATCAATATCCATCCCATTAGAAATTCTAAGAGATGAGTAATAGATTCCACGTGAGGAGGTGAGCCTTCACAAAGAGAGCAGGAAGAGCGCCAATGCATATTACGTTTAAGAAACTCAGAGCCCACAGGAAGGGCATTTGCCATAAATTTCCAAAGAAACACCCTTAGTTTTTTAGAGATAGGCAATTTCCATAGCTTTGATTTGCAAAAAGCAACCACTGTTGGAGACATTCTAGAGCGATCAGAGGAAGATCCATTAGACATAGCCATAGCGGCAACATAATATCCAGACTTGACAGTGAAATCGCCATGTTTGGAAGCAGTCCAGTAGAAGGAGTCATTCGAAGGGTGACAAGGGATATAAGTTGCAAGGATTTTTTTCTTAACTTCCTCGCCAGGATCGAATCCAAGGGAGGACAAATCCCATCTCCGTTGATTATCATGAAGATCACCAACTAAGAGATTAGAAGCATTAGAGGCATCACAAGCATCCCCACAAAGTTCATGAAGATTATGGGGTTTGTGATTTAATCAAATAATAATAATTGCATTTTGCGTTTGAACAATACCTAATAAATGTAAAATGAGAAAGCTGTTTGATACTGTCACATGTTTAGAGTATTAATTGTCACTTTCCTCTAAGTCGCACGTTGAAATTCTGTGTATATTCTGCCTATGGTCCAACCAGCTCCAAAATGGAAAGCCGCAAAAGAGGCCGTCCTCGAAATCCCAAACACGTCGACGCTTCCGACACCAGCCCCCGTAAGATAGGCCGCCCACGCAGTGGTAAAAAAAACCCTGAAGACAAACTCGCCGCATGTGCCGCTTCTGGTTGTGTGATCCACACCACCGACTTGCCCGAACCTGGTAATTCCCGGAAAAATATCTACCAGTTATAGCTTACCGTCCCGGCCTAATCCCTACATTATTTTAATATTTGATAATTTGTTTCAGGAGGGACTGCCGCCGATTCCACGCACACTCCAGCCTCTCTCTCGACCCCAAACATCCTACGCCCCCTCACGTGCTCTAACACACCAGGTACAACGCTCAATAAGGTCTCCCTTTCGCCATCTGTTTGTTTCAAACATCTTCCAAACCTAACTCATCCTGTCACAGAGGAACTGCTGCTCCCATGGCCACTGAAGAAAGCAACCCCTCGGATGCCGCCCACTGTGATGTCCCGTTAAGTCCCCCACCGTTTATGCTGTCCATATCTGACTCCTCACCACCTGTCCCCCACATGCGCCTGCCACCAGCTCCCGCAAGAGAGGCCGGCCCCGTATTGGTGTACGTATAGGTGCTGAAAATCCCATAAGCAGGGGGGCTTCTGTAACTCTGGATCCACCTACAACAATGAAGACAACTGGTAAATATCGCAGCCATGGCTCCATCGAAAGCTAGGTACAAGCTTATAGCAAGAGCGACACGTGTATGGGTGGTATCCCCTAACGAAAGCGCAAAGCCACTATCCCTCGATATGGTCCTCCTAGACTCAGAGGTATTACGAACATAAACTATCTAAAACAATCTAATTTGTACCTTCTTAAATCAATTTCAATATTTTCTTATACTCAACTAACAATAACCAGCTTTAACAAATTCAAATATTTACTTATTGTCTAATTTGGTTTTTCTGGAAACCAATTTGGCAATAACACTGACACAACTGGATGCTAATCCCACAGGGCAATCATATACAAGCGACCATACCCCAAAAATGGATACACAGCTACAAAGACGACATCAACGAAGGAACTATATATCAACTTAGTCATTTTGACGTGGCAAAGAATAACAAAGGATACAAGCCAGTGAGGACCAACGAAAACATTATAAGGTTCACACCTTTTACAACAATCGAGCCACAAAAAGAGGACTCAATCAAGATAGAAAAACACAAGTTTGAGTTTCATCGGTTGGACAAGATTCATGAAAGACACAACAAGACCGACTATTTGATAGGTAAGAGATCAACTTAATAAGTACAACTTATGGAACATACAATCCACTACAAGGCTAACCCCATGTTTCAACACACAGATATCATAGGTGTGCTCGCTGGGGTCGAAAACAAGACGCATGTCCGGACAGAAAATGGAATGACAGACATACGAAATATATACATAGAGAACGAAAGGTATAGTTAGGGTTTACAAATTATTAACAATTTCAACAGGCCTAAAAAAATTGTTTATTTACCTACATTTTTAATTTAAAACTATTATTTATTTCAACAGAGCAAAGGGGCAACTTAGAGTAATATATAAGTAAATTTAACCAAGTATTATACTCTACACGAATTTAACTAGAAACAAACAAAACTAAATGACAGGCAAAATGAAGTGCAAGCAACGTTGTGGGGCAACGCGGCAAACTACGTCACTGAAACAGACACAAAGGAAGCAGGCATTAACAAGATCATCGTGATAACATCAACCAGGGTGGCACGCTACAAAGGTAAAGAATAAATAAATAAATAAACAACAAAGTGAGAACTTTACTAACACACTCCTAACACAGATGAGTACCAGCTCAAGAGCACATACGGAACAAAGGTGTACATCAATCCACAGATACCAGAGGCCCAAGAACTTTTTGACGGGTAAGAACCCTATAAGAAACAAGAAAGACCAGTTTAGTAAAGCGTACTCACCAAACTGACAACTCAAACCAAAACAGGATTCCAAAGCCAATTACGGCAAGGCAACTAGAGAGCAATACAAAAGAAGAGTTGGAGGATGCTATGCTAGCAAATAGAAAGACACTCTTGGAGCTCAGTGACATGGAAATAACTGACCCGGTAAGGCTACTCCAAAATGTATTATTACTTTTAAATTCATAAGACACTAACTACCTACAAAAACAACATGTCCTATCAAAATAACAAAAAAAAACATACTCATGCGAAGGGGTGATCACAAGTGTCAGAACAGAACAGACGTGGACTGGAGATACATCTCCTGCCCAACATGTAGGAAGGGACTAGAGGCCGACAACTACTGCTCAAAGTGCGTGGAAGAGATCCCATACCCAACCCGAAGGTAAATAAACAAATCAAACAAAAAATTTAGTAAGAACAAACTAAAGATAAAATAATCACAGGTACAGGTAAACCCGGCCAAACAAACCAAATATCCAAAAAAAATATAAGTAACCAAAAAACTACTGATGCAAGGCCTAAAAAGAATGTCTTCGCAGGTACAGGTTACAAGCGACACTAGAAGACGACAAGACAGAGACAAACATTGTAATTTTTGATAAGGAAGCAGAGAAGGTTATCGGGAAACCAATCTCAAAGCTCATAGATCTCTGTGAGAAGGTATATTTACTTAATACAATTTCATACGACCATGAATGGGAAAAACAATGACACCAACCAAAACATACAGGCCAATGGCAAACAGAAAGTCTACGAGATACTACAAGGTTGTGTAGGCAAACGTTACACTTTTAAGGTAATGCCGGGAACAACAACCTACGCGGATAGCAGGGAGTTAAAGGTGGTCAAGACGTACCTTAACAATGAGAAGGCTGCGGTAAGACACCCCATAACTATAACACAATAACAACGAGTCATCACCGTCAAATATCTAACAACCCAAACTTGGATTCAAGGAACCAAAAGCGATAGCCGCAGAGCAGGACAACACAATGGAACCCAAGACACCTGAGAAGGACAAGCGAAAAAAAGAAACAGGGTAAGTACAGAACTCAAAGCATTACCACAACAAGAAGACAAGGCCAGATTTTAATGCATATTACACAACACAGGGAAAAAGACAACCAAGGAACAAGCAAAGAAATGCAACCCAAGACCCAAGCAAATAAGAGGCACCGCAGTGCCGAGGAGCCACAGCAAGGAAAAACCATAGAGGCAACCCCAGACGAGGATGATCACATCAGAGAATGACGGAACCACAATACAGCTTAACCAAAGAACGAATACAACACAAAGTCATAGGAACTTGCTAAAAAGACGCCAAGTCCAGAAGCCTAAAACAGTAGTCAAACTTTCATTACAAATCAAGAAAATAAAATAATTCCCAATTTTAATTATTTTAATGAAAAATATTTCAATGAGGCCTTATTTAAAAGTACAGCCAAATTAGTATCTAGCAATTACTTACCAGGAAAGGGGGATGACACAAATGAGATTGAAACGGAAAATTGGGGATCGGCTGAGTTCGATTTGCGAAGTAAAGCAGGCATGATTTGATTTGTGACATTCCCGAACAGATTAGCACCATAAACCACCCAAGGAAAGAGCAGGCAGTTGGGATCGGCTGAGAACAGACAAGCAGGTGGCATCAACGACATGCAACACATCGAAATCAACCAAAAATGAACACGAAAGCAAGCCAGACCTTACTTAGAAAAACAGACGACAAAAACCGAGGAACAAACATAAACTAAAGAAAAAATGAGAACGAACAGGAACGCAGAACAGGTAAGACCGACAAAAAACGAACCAGATGCACATCAGTCAGTTTGACAGGAAAAGAAAAGAAGAAATGAAAATGAGAGATGAAGGAGATACAAACAAAGTACACCTAACACCGACCCGGGATGAACGAAAATAATAGGCCCAATTACAAAAGACTACCTGGACCGCAACAGGAGGACAAACAATCACAAATGATGAAACCGGATCAAAGCCAAGCGGAATTTAACCAAAAACAAATTTAAACCGAAGAAACCCGTGATTCCCACGGGTACCAACACTAGTTTATTAGTTAGGGAGTAGCCACAGCATCTCTAATTGATTAAAATTTTATTCGAAATCACATGTGGAAACTAGACATTTATTGTGACTAATTGTACGTAATGTGATGAGACTTACCCACAGGAATCTTATTATATTTGTATGATTAATTAGGATGTTATATTGAATTATGTTTCTTAATCTACCCACAGGAGTTAAGAAATGAATATGATTTGATAGTTTCATTATAAAGTTTATTTATTTTTATGCATCTAATTTGAGTAGACTTTAGCCCACATGCAAGTTTATGTCACTAGATTCATATGAGCATAATTTACATTGGTAATTTATGATAAAGTTAAGTCTCATGTTTTTGTTACTAAGCATGTATATTTCGATTTGCAACAATTTTACCTGGCAGTTCCTTTGATATAAAAATAGATGTTCCTAAATTGTCTGGCGATAATTTTAAGGTGTGGAAAGAGAGGGTTCTGCTCAATTTGGGTCTTCTGAAGTTTGATTATGCCATTCAGAATGAGGAACCGGCTGAAATCTCGAAAACTAGCACTCCTGATGACGTTGATAAACGCGAGAAATGGGAGAAATCCAATTACATTTGCGTACTTTTTATAAAAACTAAAATGTGTGCTAGTATTCGAGGTTCGGTTGAGCAGCATAACAAAGTTCGAGACCTCCTTAAAGCAGTTGATGAGCAGTTCCAAACTTCAGATAAGGCGCTTGCAAGCACCTTAATAATGCAGTTCACATCTCTAAAGCTCAATGCCACTAAAGGGGTGCGTGATTTTATCATGCGCATGAGGGACATTGCAGCCCAACTTAAGGTATTGGAAGTTACCATGTCTTACTCTTTCCTATTACATTTCATATTGTGCACTCTTCCTTCTCAGTATGCTCCCTTTAAGATCTCTTACAACACACACAAGGATAAGTGGTCACTTAATGAACTAATGACCATGTGTGTTCAAGAGAAGGGGAGGTTATTGATGGAAGAAGGTGAAAAGGTGAACCTTACCACTTCTACTGATAAAGCATCATCCAGTACGAAGAAGGTTAAGGGTCACCCTAAAGATAAGGGAAAGGGAAAGATTCCAGCTGAGCAGGTACTTAAGAAGGAGTCGTCGTGTTTCTTCTGTAAAAAGAAGGGACACATGAAGAAAGACTACATAAAGTTTAAGGCTTGGCTCAAAAAGAAAGGTAATTTTCTTGCGTTAGTTTGTTATGAATCTAATATGGTTAATGTTAATCATAATACATGGTGGATTGATTCTGGTACTACAATCCATGTTTCGAATACCTTGCAGGGTATGACAAACCTTCGGAAACCAGCGGGAAGTGAGATTTCTATCTATGCAGGCAACCAGATAGGCTCACATGTGGAAGTCGTGGGGACATGCAGTTTAATTTTAAGTAGTGGTTTTGTTTTAATTTTGGATAAGACGTTTTATGTTCCGAATTGCTCGGAATTTAATTTCAGTTTCAAGGCTTGTACCTTTTGGTTTTTCCTTTAATTTTATGGACTCTGGCTTCAGTATTTACATAAATTCCAAAGTTATTGGTTCTGGTATTTTGTCTGATAATTTATATCGTCTAGAGATGATCAAATGGCCTAGGCCCGCTAGCCCGACCCAGCCCAGCCCAATTTTTTCCCGGGTTTGGGCTTCGATTTTAGGCCCGAAAAGGCCATTGCCCGAAGCCCGCAGGCCCGATTAATATAATAGGGCCGGGTTTGGGCCAACTAGAAGGCCCGAATTTTGGCCCGGCCCGACCCGAACATATGCAAGATTTCCGAAATTATGTATAATTTAAGGATATAAATAAGCGTTAGTAAAAAAAAGTAACCAACCAATTTCTACTAGTAGATGATCTTTAATAATTTGCTTACCAACATTAGTGTGATAAACTTAGTTTTCCTAGTATGTTTGTGATAAATAAGCTAATGATTTTGTTTACCACAGTAATAGTCTAATACCAATACTTTATTTACCAATATTAGTGTGACAAGTCAAAGATTTTGAGTCTAACGGGCATCATATATAAGTACAACACTATAACAACGTAAAGTGAGTACGTACTGATATACATTATTGAACTACTAAAAATTGTGCATTTTATTTGTATGAATCATTCCAAGAACGTGCATAAAACTTGCATTATGTTCCCTACTTTTATATTTGACAATACTAGAAAAATCACATACTTTTATATGAAAAATTTGATAACAAATAAAAGACACGGTATCTAATTACATAATGAGGATTTCTAGTCATTTGAAGAGTAAAGATAATAAGCCCGATACGGCCCGAATTAGCCTGAAGCCCGCTATAAGCCCGCATGGGCCGGGTTTGGGCCGTAAAAATAGGCCCACGCATTTGGCCCGACCCGCACACTTGGGCTTAATTTTATGCTTCGGCCCGGCCCAAACCCGACCCGACCCGGCCCATGATCACCTCTAATATCGTCTTTATTTACAAAATGATATCACTCAAAACACTGTGCATGTTAATACTGGTTTAAAAAGATGTATTATGAATGAGGATTCTTCTATGTTACGGCACCGGAGATTGGGACACATCTCCATTGAGAGGGTTAAGAAATTGGTAAAGGAAGGAGTACTTAGTACTTTAGACTTTACCGATTTTGATACTTGTGTTAGTTGCATTAAGGGAAAGCAAACTAACAAATCTAAGAAAGGTGCTAAGAGGAGTTCTGAATTATTAGAGATCATACACACGGATATTTGTTGTCCGGACATGAACGCTAACGATCCGAAATACTTTATTACCTTTATTGATGATTATTCACGATATATGTACCTCTACTTACTTCGTTCCAAAGACGAAGCTTTTGACGCCTTTAAATTGTTTAAAGCCGAAGTAGAAAAACAATGTGGTAAGCACATTAAAATTGTGAGATCAGATAGAGGTGGTGAGTACTACGGTAGATATACTGAGGATGGACAAGCACCTGGTCCTTTAGATAAATTTCTTCAAGAGCATGGGATTGTTGCCCAATACACTATACCTGGTTCTCCGGATCAGAATGGTGTAGCAGAAAGAAGGAATCGGACATTAATTGAAATGGTGCGCAGTATGAGAAGTAATACTAAACTTCCTTCATTTTTGTGGGTTGATGCACTAAAGACGGCTGCGTATATATTAAATCGGGTTCTTTCCAAGGCCGTCTCAAAGACGCCTTTTGAGTTATTCAAAGGTTGGAAACCGAGTTTGCAACATATACGCGTTTGGGGATGTCCGTCTGAGGTGAGAATCTACAACCCACATGAAAAGAAACTAGACCCAAGGACTATTAGTGGGCATTTCATTGGATATGCTGAAAAGTCCAAAGGTTATAGGTTCTATTGTCTGTCTCATAGTACCAGGATTGTGGAATCTAGAAATGCGAAATTTCTAGAGAATGACTTAATCAGTGGGAGTACTATAGAAGTTGAACCTGAAAAGGATCAACATGAAGCTTCACCCTCTGTTTTAAGTGAAAGGTTGGTTATTGTTCCTGGTCCTGAAGTTCGACCGCAGGTTCAACAACCAAATACAGAAATTCCACAAAATGTCGATCAAAATATCGTAGATCATAATGAGGAAGAAGTTCACCGTGAGGTTGAACAAATTCCATTAAGA
>JAGPOY010000996.1:19936-35528 GCA_018983105.1 Silene uniflora
ATTGTAAGTACTACTCATATCAACAAAGTGCACTTTCTTTTATGGTTATCCATGCAAAAGAACTCCACAGTTAAGCGTGCTTGGCTGGGAGTAGTCTTAGGATGGGTGACCTCCTGGGAAGTTTCCCGGGATGCGCATGAGTGAGGACAAAATGCGCTATAAAGGACCCGTGTTGATCTGTGGGCCATGTACACAGCCTGGTGAGCTATCATAAGTAACCGCTCCCGACCCGGTTTGGGCTGGGGTGTTACAACACCCATAACCCAAAGAAGGGAAACATTACTACTATGAGCCAAGAAAGAACTAACAACATAAAAATTTAGGACCACCGAAGCCATCCAACCCAACGTCTCATCCAACCCACCTCGGACCATCCCAAACTCACCACGAAACCAACACCGGCACTGACCCAGAACTCCAGCCGAGACCACGGCGTAAAAAAACAACCCAACACCCAGGGGGAGAAGAAAGAGCACACTGTCAACACCAACGAAACACAAACCTCGACAATGACCACTAGCAAACCCAGACGAAAACCAACAACATTACCAAAAAGCCTTGCATGCAACCCCACTAAGGACCCTAAACCTAGGTAGAGACCAACAACACGGAAAAAGGATCACGACACTCCGACGAAACCCGTTTCACCAAAACGGCACCTCCCAGGACCACCGCCAAACAAGACAGACCCACAAAACGGAACACCATCGACAGAAACAAAAGGAAAAAGAGAAGGGACCGATAGGTGGGGGGAAAGGGTGGATCACCAAATCTGACGTAAAAACAGCGAAGCAGATGGATGAGCTATACTCATCGACACTTACTTTAAAACAAGACAAGGGTACCAGCCCAGTAGTGGGAGGAGTCGGGGGATCACTCCTGGGCTGGAACCCAAAAAGACGGTGACAGGACAAGGGGACGAAGGGCGAGATCGACCTGTGAACAAAGACCCATACCCGATGGGATAAACCCATCCAAAGACCGACAAAAACGAGAAAACCTAGGCTAGCCGCCTCACCTGGGGGCCGGGGAACACACATGCAAGCCGGAAAGAAAAAAAGAAACCGAAATCGCTGGGGAAGAGGAGGATCACCGGACAACCACCACGAACAACACCCGCAGACATCCTAAAAAACCCCGGAGGCAAGGACCCGTTGATCAGTCGAAAGATCCGAGAAGCACGGGATCAGTGAAGGAACGTTGATCAAGAACCCGGTGAGATGATCGTTCGCCGGAGATGGGCCAAGGGATGGCCCCATCTCCGGCGAAGGGATGGCAGGAGGTGGGAGGTTAGAGTGTGGATGGAGGCGGCGGCGGCACAAGATTAATTAGGTTTTTTTGGGTTTTAGAGTGAGATAGGGGAGGTTTTTAATTTTAGAGATAGAAGCTTTTTTGTCCATCCCAATTAGTCTCTAGTAAGGACGTTTTATGATAATATTAGTCCAGTCCTACTCGGATAATAAGACATGACTGAAGTTAAACAACCGAATGTAAGTGTAACACAATTACTAATTAGATTAGGAAACTAAATAACTAATCCTAGTCATATACAGATTATAAAAACATTGCTTAGGGAAAGCTATATATAAACGTGAACATCGTGGTTGTTCTGAAGGCCGAGAAAAGCTCCGGAGTACCTTTTGTGTCTATGTTTCGTAGGATGCTTGCTTGCACTTCGAAGATTGATGTTGATCAGTATGATTACTGATGATCGCGAGTGAAGGAGGGATATTACATCTTTAAATTAGTAACAATATTCCTTCCCTTTCGGTTAATAGTTTACGGTTACGTTTGGCAAGCCATTTCAGTTACCTGATTTGGTCAAAGTAGCTTAATTATTTGACCAAAATTTCAGGTACCTTATTTTTGTGTACGCGTTTGGTAAGTTAAGCTACCCGAAATGAAAAGCTACCTAGAGTAGCATTTGAGTTTTCAGGTACCTGATTTGGTTTTATTTTCCTTTTTTACCCCTTAAATCTATACTATTAAATAATTATCATATCCTTTTACGTCATTTTATTATAATCAGTTACCTTATCAGTTCCTAATTTTCAGCTACCTTTTCAGTTACCTTTTCAGGTTTCAGCTACCTTTTTCAGTTAGTTTTGCCAAACGTAGCCTACATTTAACTTATTTTTCTCACAAAATAAAACAAATGTAAACTATTCACTGAAAAAAAGTGAGTATGAAGTACTATATCACGTTTAGGGAGATGTGAAAGAAGCTCATGATAAATTGAACATAGAAATGGAATTGAAGCGATATTTCCCGGGGTCTCGAAACACCCCAATTATTTTTAAGAACTAATACTTGGTAGTTGACTAGTTGGTATATTCTTTTGATAATCTGTTTTATAATACTAAGGGTTTACAATTCTAATGCTTAAAATAGAATATTCGGGCAATTTGCATAGATTTAAGTAAAGCTGGCAAGTCTAAATTGACCCGACCCAATCCAAATTTAACCTGATAGGACCCGAAAATGTAGCAAAACCAACTCGATGATCATGACCCGAATCCGTCCCGACCCGATTAAATAGATGACTCGACATTTAGTTAGGTTAATATTGATCAAAATGAAAGGGATTTAATGTTTAGATTGATACGTTTTGACTTAATAGTGAAGTAACCAAGCTAAATAATGGTTAAAAACTAAATTTAATGATAAAAAAACTGAAGTCATGCGATAAAATGACTAGACGCAAACCCAACCTGACTAAAAATGACCCGACCCTAGTTCCCTACCCGATACATCCTTTGATCCAAAAATGCCCCGGCACGATAATAACTTGACTCGACTCGAATGGGCAGGCTGGCTTGATATGACTCGAACCCAATATAGCCCCACCCGACCCGACCAAATTGACCTATAGATCTAAGTCACAGTAGCAGTTAACCGTTACCACCTAATCACCTATTACCCCTTTGTTACTAATTTCTGTTGCTCTACGTCTTATTTCTCGTCTTTGCCATCTTCATCATTTTTATTCTTGTTCCTTCTTGGGTTTCTCTGTATCCATAAACCCTAGAATTTTCAAGATTAATTTCCATCATCAATCGGAGATGATGTCCGTTATGAAGAAGCCTAAATTGAGTAGCAAGAATAGTAACGAAATCCCTGAACATGTAATTGTTGACAACATTTTGCCAAGACTTCCGGTAAAATCCCCGCTTCGCTTCAAAACCGTATGCAAAACCTGGTTGTCTTCAATTTGCACCCCTGCATTTCAGAAATCCCATATACAATTCTCGTCTTCCGCCCCTAAATTTCTTCTGTTTCATGTTTTTAGTGATGAACGCAAGATATTCTCGCTATCTTATGATGAATCCAAGACAATTGTGAATGATTTGGTACAACTCGACTCCAGTTGTCTTAATGAACAATCTGAATACTTTTTCCTAGTAGGTTCTCAGAATGGGCTCTTGTGTTGGTATCTTGAGGAGGAAGATTCGTTTACTGTTTGGAACCCGGCTACCCTTCATTATAAGCCAATCCCGCACTATGGCGAAACCATTAAAGATGTTACTTTTGAGTCGTCCCTTCAAGCTTATGGATTTGGTTATGTTTCTTCTACTGATGACTATAAGATTCTTGCTATGGATTTGAGCTCGCCCATTGATGGATTCGCTTACTTTTTCTTGTTCTCGCTGAATACTAGGACATGGAGGAGGCTCAATTACTTAGATGGTACGTATTATGGGCGTTCCTTGTCGGGTGGTTGTGCTGTGTATATGGATGATACCATGTACTGGTCTTTCAGAAATCAGGACACCAGGGCCTTGGTTGGTATCGTTGGTTTTAACTTGGTAACTGACCAAATGAACACGGTTCAACAAATTCCGTGGCTATGTAACTACATGAGCGTGGACCAAATCTTTAAAATGAAAGGGTGTTTGTCATTGTGCTGCAGGAAGGGCAGGAATCTTGATTCCGATATCTGGATGTTGAAGCAGCAAGGCAGCCCTAAGACTTGGTCCAAGTTATTCTCTATTGATTGCAAAATCACACCTGTTGTTGATTTCACTGAGAATGGCAAGTATTTGGTGCAGCATTCCGGACAACTCAAATTAATTGATCCTGATGAGAAAGAT
Organism: Silene uniflora; assembly: GCA_018983105.1. NCBI lineage: Eukaryota > Viridiplantae > Streptophyta > Magnoliopsida > Caryophyllales > Caryophyllaceae > Silene > Silene uniflora. The sequence continues at coordinate 24,028 of JAGPOY010000996.1, forward strand.
ACTGATCATTTGACAACTGGCGTTGATTGTGATAATGAGATTGTTGGACCAGGAAATAAGTATGTTGAGAGTCTCATCTCCTTTTAGATCGAAAATACATGATCGTGTCCAAGTCTGATAATGGTAAGTTCATTTCACTGTAAATGTAAATTCTCAAAGTATCATCCCTAAGGTCCCCTGCAAAATATTAGGCGCGATACCTATACAATATAGATAACCTCATTGATGTTGTCAAGTACTCTTGTTTACTGTTAGAACCTGATTTATCTGGTATTTGTTGAAGCAAATTAGACAAGAATTGCACTAATGTTCTGTCTTATGATTAATTTTGATATCGATATTGATATTGATGCTGATATAGTTTTACGTCTTATACAGTACTTGCATACATTTGTTGAAGCCAGAATCTGATGTAGGAAACTTTGTAAACATGATTCGGCAATGTTAGAACTTGGCACGAATGCACGACAATAGGGGAATAGGAGTTGTTTTTGGTATATAGGAATTGAAGGATATTAGACAGAAATGGGGAAGAATAAGGTGGATTTAGGTGAGTTGAATGGTGGGGATATGGTTATAGCTGTTGTGCTGATTTTCCTCCTATTCTGGCTCATAATGCGCTCATAATGCCCCAAATCATAGTGTCATTCTATGTATTAATCTATCAAAGGCGAGAGTTGAGAAGGGACTCGCGGTGGTGAGGAATGGGTTGAGTTATATACGGATGCAAAATATGGATTACTAAATTTTTGAGGGTAGGGAAGTTACTGGTAGTGGATTAATGGGGAAGGAGTTGATAGTAGACGACCTGAACCGACCTGTTTTCCAGGGTCACGACCCGAAAATTTTGACCCAGTGACCCACTAAACCCCGAACCTGGAATGACCCGTCATTTTTGGGTCAAAACCCAACCCGAGTAGGAACATTGATTAGCACATTAAGCATTTTTGTGCTAACATAGTAACATACCCATCAAATCAGTCCAAGAGAACATTTCAGTATTATTTTCATGCTTAAGACTTGAGAGCACTATTTGATTATTCATTCGTGTCTCATAAGGCAATAAACCTGACATATACAGTGACGCACGTCTGATTAATCATTACTCCGTATATAAGACCGCCTCAGATAGTAACTACGGATAAACTAAACCAACATTCTTCACATACACTGTATAACTTTCATCCATGGGTAGTGAAACCCAAAGGCTTCATGTCGTCTTCTTCCCGCTTATGGCGGCTGGTCATATGATCCCAACCTTAGACATTGCGAAGCTTTTCGCGGCTCAGTATGTTAAAACCACCATTGTTACCTCTCCTCTCAATGCTCCCTTTTTTATTAACCCGTTACTAAGCTACAAAAACATCGGTCCAACTATTGATGTCGAAATAATTCCATTTCCGTCTAAGGAGGCTGGCATCCCCGAGGGAATTGAAAATTTCGACCAGTTCAGCTCCGATGAAATGGCCCTTATATTTTTTAAAAGCTACTGAATTACTACAAGAACCGCTTGTTCAATTACTAGAGAAATGCAATCCTAAGCCGAGCTGCCTTGTGGCTGATATGCTTCTTCCTTTTGCCCCGGATATTGCCGCGAAATTTAATATACCGCGGTTAGTTTTCCATGGTAGTTGTTGTTTTGCACTTTGTGCCATGGACGCTGTCATGAAGTACGAGCCCCATAAGGCGGTTTTGGACGATTATGAAGAATTTCTCATCCCACATCTTCCTCATGAGATTAAGATTACGAAAATGAAGTTAAATGAAGAATTTAGACGCGACAATCCGAATGTGGAGTGGATGCAAGTCTTAGGGCGTGCCTTGGAATCTGAAATTAAGAGCTTTGGTGTTATAGTAAACAACTTTTACGAGCTGGAACCAGATTATGTAAGACAAGGGCTTGCTTGACAGTGTTTGGAACCAGATTATGTAAGACCCACTTGCAGCCGATCACATTTTGAGAAGAGGAGCGAGGTACGAGTTGCCAAGTATTATTTTTGTCAAGTGCATTGAATTCTTCCTGCATAGCGAGGCGCCAGTGAGGAAGAACGAGGGCTTGCTTGACAGTGTTTGGAAGTGCGCCATCAGCGGAGGTAACTTGAGCGAGGTTGTTGGCGTAGCGCGGATTTGGTTTACGGATGTTGTTGGCAAGTCTAGTGGTGACTGGTGGAGGCAGTGGCAGTTTAGATTTAGGGGTGGAGGATGAAGGTCGTGAGGTGGCAGCGGAAGGGAGAGGTTGAGTAGAAGAGACAGGGAGTTCAGTGGACGAGGGGGTGGACGATGAAGCGTGGGAAGCGGGGTCAGTTGATGGGTCTGCCGTAGAGGCTGAGGAGGTGGGCTTGCGCCGCGAGTAGACGTGGTGTATGGGTTTGCTAGAGCGTGGTGGTGGTTGAGGAAGGGATGTGGAAGGAGTGGATATGGAAGGGACGGGGTGAGGCAGTAGAGGAATGTGCAAGGTGCACCATTCATCAGGACTGGAGTGTGGTGAAGGGTTTGGGCGCGACGACCGAAATGGAAATTCATCTTCAATGAACTTGACATATCGGGATGTGTAGATGCGATGGGTCTTAGGGTCTAAGCAATGGTATGCACTTTGTGTGGTAGAATAGCCCACAAAGATGCAAGCGATAGATCGATCTTCGAGCTTGTGCTTGGTATAAGGGCGGAGCCACGGGTAGCAAAGGCACCCGAAACTGTGAAGCTTGGTGTAGTCGGGCGCGGTTTTGTGTAGTGTCTCATATGGTGAGGCACCATTTAAGGTGCGAGTCGGAAGGCGATTTATGAGATAGGTGGCAGTGCTAAAGGCATAAGGCCAATAGGATGTCGGGAGGCCTGCGTGGTTGAGTAGAGCGAGGCCAGTTTCGACGATATGACGGTGTCTTCGCTCCGCATAACCATTGTGTTCGGGAGTATGTGGTGGACTCGTGTAGTGAGAGATACCATCGTCAAGAAGAGCTTGATTGAGTTTGATGTACTCGCCTCCATTGTCGGAGAAAAAACGTCGTATGGGCTTTTGAAAATATTTCTCGACTAATAATTTAAATTGTTTAAATATTTGTGTGGTTTCGGATTTACGCTTGAGCGGGTAAAGCCATGTATACTTGCTAAAATGGTCGACGAAGATCACATAATATTTATAATGCTCACGTGATAAAATTGGACTAGTCCAAAGGTCGGAAAATAATAGGTCGAGCGGTCTTGCGATTGTAGCGATGAAATCGAGAATGGTAGTTTTTTGCTCTTAGAAATATTGCAAGAATGACAGTAATCAGCACACAAAGACGAAGTAAAATTCAACTTTTTATTAATAAACTTTAGTACATCGATAGAAGGATGGCCTAAAGTATGATGCCACGATTTTGGCGTGGTTCCGTTAGGTTTGATAGCTGCGTGGACGACGGGTTGTGACGGGCACCATTCATACGTCCCCTGATTTGCCCGACCCTGAAGGAGGATCATCCCGGTTCGGTTGTCCTTTACAAGAAACGAATTTTGTGAGAAAATTACACTAGCATTATTATCTTTGCACAATTGTGAAATCGAAATAATGTTGCGAGAAATTTTTGGAACATGAAGTACGTTATTGAATTGAAGATTGTAAAGAGAAAATGAACCTGTATTGGCGATGGGGATGCCGGAGCCGTCTCCAATGATCAACTCGTCGAGACCGTCATAGGGTGAGTGAAAGGCAAGGGTTTCCAGATCGTGGGTTAAGTGATGGGAGGCACCACTGTCGAAAAGGAAGTTGGGATTGGGTGCAGGACCGCCAAACTGAGCAGCATGAGCGTGCGGTGGTCCTGGTTGTTGACGGTGAGGAGGTGGTGAGGAGGTTCAGGAAAGACGATATTAGGGAACAATTTGCGAAACAGGGGACAATTGGCAATAACATGCCCTGTTTTGCGACACCACTGACAACGGCCCTTAAAGGGCCTCGGGTTTGTGGCAGATTGTGGTTGTGGGTTGGATTGAGTGTAGGTTTGGTTAGTGGATTGGCGAGAGGTGCCTCGGTGGTTGTAAGACTGCCGGTAGGCTGGGTTAGCCGAGGGAGAGAAGTGGTTGGAGGCGGGTTCATGTTTGATAAGAAGCTCCTGTTGGAGCAGTTGTTCATGGAGTGCCTCAAAAGAAATAGGAGTGTCTCGGCCTCGGACCGTGGTGATGACAGGTTTGTAAAGTTCGTAAGGAAGGCCGCGTAGAACTTTAGCGACTATATCTTCCGGGTCAAGAACTTTGCCCATGAGGGCAAGTTGATCGACACAAACTGTAATGTTGTTCATGTAATCAGAAATCGTTTGGTCTGCGGTTTTCGAAATTGATTCGAAGCGTTCTTTTAATTGCATAATATGGGCACGAGATGGTTTAGCATAGGTATTAGCGAGAATATCCCATGCTTCTCGTGCAGTTTTGGCCGTGACTATGAGAGGTTGCAAGGCCGCGGTGAGAGTACCCATAAGGGCACCAAGAATCAGCCCGTCTTGCTTGAGCCAACTCAAGTAAGCCGGGTTGGGTGTTTCTTTATTATCATCGGTGGAGATGGTTACAGGTGGTTGTGGTTCGGTTCCGTCTATGAAACCGAGAAGACTAAAACCGAACAGGATATTCATTAGTTGAAATCTCCAGGCGGTGTAATTTAGAGGGTTGAGTTTGACGCAATAGTTTAGGTTGAGCGACGTTAGAGGTTTGGATGTGTCATGAGGGTTGGTCACGACAGTTTCTTGGTGTGTGTTAGGCGACATAGCTAGGGTTGGTAATGGAACGGACTGTTTTTTGAAGGAGGTGCGGCGAGGTCGAAGAGCGTGTGTGGATCGATGACCTTTTGATACCATGTAAGACAAGGTTTTACGTTGAATGAATTGCTTGATTATTAACAATGAATTACAAGGGGTATTTATAGAGTACAATATGAATGCTATGTATGAAACCCTAATATTACAAAATCTGAAGTTCCTCTAATTACAATGTATGCACAATCATATTTTGTGAATTATGGAAAGTGTATTATTTCTTGCTCGAATTGTCGATAGTTGCCTTGCTTGGGTTGATATGGTTAATAGATTATGCTGATTATTACCGGAAAGTAATGGGAAGGAAGGCATGGCAAATCGGCCCTGTTTCGTTATGTAATCAAGAGAAAGAATCCATGTTCCGAAGAGGGAAGGATTCTTCAATTGATGAGCATGAATGCTGAGCAATTCTACATTGAAAAGTTGGTGACCGAGGTCTTGAAGACCGGCATTGCAGTTGGAGCGAAAGAATGGAATAGAACGGTCGAATGTCAAGTAAAATGGGAAGATGTTAAGGAAGTTGTAAGAAGGTTAATGGATGGAGAAGAAGGTTTGGAGATAAGAAGTAGGGCAAATAAGTAGAAAGAAAAGGCAAGGAAGGCTATTGAGGAAGGGGGCTCATCTTACTCTGAGTTGTGTTCATTGATTGAGGAATTGAGCAATTATAAGTAGGAAAATGATTACTATATGCTGTTAATGTAGAACAAAAATATTTACATATTACCATTATATAAGATAAATCGAATTGTGTCCTTTTATGACGTCTGATTTAAATATTAGGTTTTGCTAATTTTATAAAAAAAACTTGTAAATGATTCTATAAAATTAATCTATCGCGGGCCGATAATTGGTTGAGTCAATCGATATTAAAGAGTCATTGGTAATGAAAATATTTAAATTGTTGTCAAATAAAGAGAGGAGAGAATGGTAGAGAGGAGTCAGAGAGACAGAATCGTATATCATTCCATTATGAGGGGGTATATATACACATACAATGAGGGTAGAGTTTCCATAAGACAATATACTGTAAAATATTCTAAGATATGGACATCCATATAATATATTTCATAACACTCCCCCTTGGATGTCCATGACTGAAAAACATGCCTCGTTAAAACCTTACTAGAAAAACTATATAAGAAAAAATGCTAGAAAGGAAAAGAGTACAATAATTTTCAAACACGCATAACAAGCTGCCTCATTAAAACCTTTCCATGGAAAACCCGGTGGGACAAAGCCAGCATGGCTAAGGAAAAAAGTACATCGCGTGCTACTCCCCTGATAATTACATAACTTGATAAATCTTGAAATGAACCATGCTTTGACATAACTTCTCGATTGTTGAAATATAATTCATCTTCGTTGATAACTTGAATCTTCGATCAATAGAAATCAATGACAACTTCGATATCATATTTCTTTGATAACTCAGAGTCCGGGTATAATATATCATAATAACTCTTTGATCTTCATTTCAAATTTTATAATCACATTTGTAACTTCCTCTCAATAGATGACATAACATTATATGTCTAAAACAATTGCCATCTCAATCAATCATGATGACACGACTAAACTACAGCGTAATAATGCGCTTATAGTGCTACCTCGTTAAAAACCTTGATAGGAAAAACCCGTTGGGACAAAAAACCTAGTCGAAGAGAAAAAGAGTGTAGCCATCATTTCTTAATCCTTGTCTCAAGGAAAATCAATCCGATAATTATTGAACAAATTATCCAATACCTTTGAGCGATTTTCTTTGCTAAACCATATATGTATGGATTGACATTTTTTATTGTAGATTTTCACTACATTATTCTAATTGTTATGATACTTATGGACCATACACTAATTTCACATGTTTAGCAAAAAGCTCATTCAATATGCTCAAACTTATACTTATATTTGGATAATTTTATGAAAATATATTTTTTAAAAATATTAAGAAATTAAATCTAATTTTATTAGGATAATTTTATTAAATTTGTTTCAAAATCTACTGTTGTTAGGATAATTTAATTAAAATTTGTTTTAATTATTAAATCTGTTTCGAAATCTACTCTTATTAGGATAATTTTATTAAAATTTGCTTTAATTATTAAAACATGTAGCCAATCATAACGCTTAAAAAATTTCTGCTTTATTTATATGTATTGCTGATGATTGATTTTCTATTTTAGGACATATAGTAGAAACGAAGTTAAAAAGAATGAAAATAAGAGTAAATTGTATGCAACTCTAATTTAAATTAGAAAAGAAAAGAGGAAGTGAGGAGAAAGCAAAGACTGATACTCCCTCCTATTTCCTTTGTTGTTCCCTTTTCTTTTTTGTTTAAGATTTAAGAGAACCAATTTGGACCACACAATATACATGACCCCACATATAATTGATTTTTGACCACACAAACTTGTCCAAAAAAGGAAAGAGGGAACAACAATGAAATTGGACGGAAAGGGAAAGAGGAACAACAAAGAAAATTGGAGGGAGTACAAATGTTGTTAGGATTGAACATGAACTTACGTACTCTATTAGTCTCAGTCATTTGTTTACCTTTTATATATTATTCGTGAAAAGTCTTTTAGTCAAAGATAAACAAATGAATGAGACGGTGAGAGTACAATCTACTCCATCCCATTCATTATAAGTGTCACATTGTTTGAATATATAGGTGGAGTATTTTAATAAAATGGGACACTTATAATGAATGGGAGGGAGTATTGTTTATCAAATCCCTAGCTACATTAGAGAATATAATTAGTTTGAGGAATTGAGGGTAGGGTACTTGAATATGATGTCAGGAAGGTTTAAATTTAAAGTTAAATAATTGCTGATTGAGTTAGTTTCAAGCTAATTGTATGGTTATAGTTATGGACCAATTGATTAATTTTAGGCTTATTCAAGTTTGTTTTATTTTAAGTTGTCATCGCTTTCTTTGTTGACGGTCCTTCCATTCGCATGATTATGAGCATCCAGATTTCATGATCTACTAATATAAGAAAAACTAATGCAATGGAAATTATTCGCACAATCTAAAATATCAGCGACTAGGGTCCTTTCCTTGTCAGGTGATTATTACTGCACTCTTCTAAGATTTGCAGCAAAGTTCTTGAGCAGTCTGAAGCAACAGATAAATGCAGGATCTTTCTATCCCATATTCCCATGCCCACTTCAGAACCTCCATAATCGCCTTACCTTCAGCTTGTTCTGGGTTTTAGTCATAAGCTGAGACGGTGACCATCATTTCTCACTGTTAGGAGCAGTACATACCCAACCAATACTTGTTAGCGCTTGTTAATAGTCCAAGATGCATCCGTAAAGACGTAATGTTTACAGCAACCATAACCCGAATCAAGTAGAGGGATCTCCACACCAGCTCGCAATCTGCAGTCCAATCTCCATGCGTCCGTATCAGCATTTAAATTAGCAAACCCGAAAGGAAAGCTACTGTCCTCCAACTTGTGAAGGAAGGAAACCCAGTTTATAATCCAATTCTTCACATTAAGATGATCATCATTACCTGCTCGTAATCCCAAATGACTACCAACCATAGTCGCTTGGCAAATTCACAACCTCTAAACAAATGGTTTAGAGATTCCAGCTCAAAACAGTTATCAGAAAGTCGACAATCCCAACCATGTATATCAATATGTCTTTCAAAAATTCATCACCGAAGGGAAGAGTATCAGTAAGAATTTTCCAAAGAAGAGTAATCCAACCTCGAGGACCTGGGAGACACCAAAGATGCTAGGGCACTCCCCTTCAACCCACTTCGTCTGCCAAACACTCAAAGAAGAATGCCTACCAACTAACTTTCCAAGCACAAGAACCCTTGAGTAATTCCATACCCCAAAGAATCCCGGCCCTCTCCCTCCCCAAGAGTAAGACGATCTCTTTAAAGTAGTAGAAGGATCAGTTAAAAACTTTATAATTAACTCCATACTTACGACCAACCGTACGTTAAATTTAAAAGGGAATAAGGCAAAGATCGACACGTTAGATTGATTATTAACCAAGTTTTACAAGGATGAAATTCTGACAAACAAAGATACAAGAGAACATACTTAGCTTGCATCCCATGGGATGTTTTTGGAGAGACTAATTTTATTCACATTACAGTTGTTGTGATTTCATACGATATGAGATCCATTGTCATACACAAAAACGTAGACTAAGCATTAAGTAGTAATTGAGTATTGAATACTGTATTAGATGACAAAGCTAATAGCAGTCCAGGTTTGGTTGATAGTCGTCGGATATAGGAGGATCAGGATCAGGGTGGCGGAGGCAGATGAGGTAGTACTCCTCGGTAGTAATCGCCCAAGTCGGCAACATTCAGAGTGATCTCATAGAGGGTTTGCTTGACGACATCCCATGAATCTCGAGTAAATTGTAGCTCGCTGCCGCCGATAGTCTCGTAAGACACAGTTCTTTGCGGCCAACAATTGTGTGGGGTTTATTAAGAATAACTATAATAGCTGGACCTCTAATCACCTTAAGGTTTTGGTTGAGATGATTCATCTATCATGGTATGAGAGCCAGTGTGACCGAAGGTCACGGGTTCGAATCCTGGCAACCTCAAAACCCCTCAAAAACCCTCAGAGTGGAACCCAACCCATGGTACGGGGGAGCCTGTGCACACTAACCACTCTTCAAGCCCAATGGGCATTTGAGTGAGGGAGCGTATTAAGAATAACTATAATAGCTGGATCTCAACCATCACCTTAAGGTTTTGGTTGAGATAGTTCATCTATCAGGGTTAAGGCATTGCGATCATATGGTTGTTCGATTTGGTGAATCGCCATGTACCCTATCATCATTGCCTCTGCCAAGTCCGACCAGGAATTTAGTTCATCTAGGTGAATCAAACCGACCCGCCACCCTCTGTCGGGAAATAACGTTGATAACTCGGGGAGGGTCATTTCCGTCCCAACAAACAAAGCCGGCATCCGGATCCAAGAAACCTCCTCTATTACATCTATTATCTTCTCAACAACACCATCAGCAGCTTGTCTTCCTTCTCTTTCCTTTAGAATTACCTGATTTTTGTCAACACCTCTGGGACGAACGAGTTGCCGTCTCATGTTGACACGCACTACGTTAGTTTTCCTCAGAGGAAGAGGCTTTGGTAGTGGGCCTCGACCCGAAAAGGATCCAGCAGCGCCAGTTTTACTCCCTGTAAGAAAAACCATATTTATCACCATAGTTAACAAAGATAGCAGAGACACACAATTTGCACATGATACATGAATGGAATGTTGGATTTTTATAATTAATAAAGTAAATAATATTAATCCTAATATTAATTTTCAGTTTTGTAAAAATCCTAATTGTATGGCCCATTAATTGGCAGTCAAACCTATGGACTAAATTAAAAACTGCCCTTCATTCTCTCCCATTTTACAGTAACCACTCCCCCCTTAATAGTTTCACGTTCAACAACTCTTTGATGGCAAGAGTTGTATATAAGAAAAACAAAATTCATTAATAAGGTCACTGAATTCACTCTCCATAAAGAAACACACCATCTACATAGTGAGTGTGAGAATTCGGAACCGTGATAAAGGGAGAAGTAAAAGAGTTTTTACAGCAGCGGGTTAATTATCGGAATTTGGGTTTTAATAAAGCTGATCAGGAATCCATAAGCAATGGCTGGAGGTTAATTCTCGATCTATTTATTTATCGCTTCCGCATTTATTTGTTCGTATGTTCATTTAGTAATTAGAACATACATGATTAAGAAATGAATTAAATCTTACATTTGGTATCAGAGCGAGTAATCGCCTCTGTCTTGCTTGTGTATTTCCGACTTCAGTTTTCTCTCATTTGATATATTGTATGATTGTATCGCCTGTGTCTTTCGTTTTTTCTTTCAGTCGGTATCCATTTTTAATCGGATTATTGCTGTTTCTGATCTGATTCCTTTATTCTGTTATTGATATAAAGTATGGATATCAGTGTTTGATTAATTTTGTAAACCGATCTTGGTGTTTTTCTGGAATTTTTCTGGGAAATTTTGGTTTTGGAGAGGCGAAAGGTAGGGGATGAAGGTTTTGCCCAATTTTTATGATGTCTGTTTGGTTTTAAGAGTTTGGTTGACTGTCCTTTCTCGGAAAGTGGCATGTTTTTACTTTTGACAACTTGTTCACTTTTTACGTGTTGGCTTGTCTCTTCCTGCACCAATTTTCTACATGTGTCTTCCCTTTTATTTTGTTAGTTTTTGTTTGTAATGTATTCACATGCAGTGGGTATTTAGTCCTTTTACTTATTAGATTTCATATTCTGTAATGCCATTTTCTGTTGTGTTTCTTTAGAGACCCTGTGTTAAGATGGTATTATTTGAGGACTTTTACTTTAGTGATGCATTACTGTACAAATTCTCTTGACATATGAGAAATTTAATGTGTGCATATCCATGAGCAAGTACTCTTTATATACATTAAGCTAGTATATATTAAAGTTAATGTTTAAATGTTAAAGTGATTTTAAATTTATTAGTTAGGGAGTAGCCACAGCATCTCTAATTGATTAAATTTTATTCGAAATCACATGTGGAAACTAGACATTTATTGTGATTAATTGTACGTAATGTGATGAGACTTACCCACAGGAATCTTATTATGTTTGTATGATTAATTAGGATGTTATATTGAATTATGTTTCTTAATCTACCCACAGGAGTTAAGAAATGAATATGATTTGATAGTTTCATTATAAAGTTTA
>JAGPOY010000997.1:0-19355 GCA_018983105.1 Silene uniflora
CTAATTCGTATAATTTTTATTTAATACGAAGTATTAAGTTTCATGGTTGGCATGGGATAGATGTTCTCGATCTTTCACAAATTTCAAATATCTATCTGTCGCTTATTAAATTATTACGGTAGTTTGTAAAAGTTGAAGACTCTATAATCAAACGAAAAAAAACTTTCTTTATTAATAATTTAATATAGATAGATAGATATATACTTTACGTATATATTCACTTTATTTTTTATATCATATTGTGGAGATATGATGCAACTCTTAAGAGCTCTTAAAGACAATACTTAAGAGACTCAAAAGATTTTGGGTTGATATCTTCAATGATGTCTCCTATTTATACTCATAGAATCACCCACCTTATGCTAATCTTTCGATGTGGTACAATTCTATTATTTATACGTAGCATATTTATCACACCTATATTATTTTTCAATGTGGGACATATAACATACAATGAATTACACAATTTTAATATGTGCAAATTATATGAAATCTATACTGTAATGATAGCATTTTTTATCACGAACTTAATTATATTATTTTCATAATTTTTTAAGCGATATTTTTTTGCCAAATGAAATGCAAAAGTTTTTATGTGAAAATTAGAAATATTTATTGAATATATATAGGAAATATATACTATATACTATAATAATAATTAAAAGATCTTCTTTTTATTTTTAATTTAATATTTCCAAAAAGTGAACGCTCTGGAATTTTTTAGTTTTATTAATTTTTTAATCCCACAGCCAATAGATTGTCTGAAAAAACTCTCTTTTATATATATACTAGAATTAATGCCCGTGCGATGCACGGGCCTACTTGTAGGATTCTAAAGTGTATGTGCTTATATAATCAATGATACTTGTATAAGACGACTTTATACTTTTACACAAGTATTAGTATAAAACTACTAATTAACTGTCTTAAAAATCCCCGTAGGCCGTAGGGGATTGAACTTTTGAGATAATAATTTAACTTTAAACTTAGGAGTTTGGTTGAACACAAATAGTAGTGTAAAACTTCCCAATGATTTTTATTTTAGTATAGTATTAGGCTCCGTTTGGCACGCCACTTCAGGTATCTTATTTGACCAAAGTAGCTTATTTGACTAAAATTTCAGCTACCTGATTTTTTTAGAAGTGTTTGGTAAGTAGCTTATTTGGTCAAATAAGGTACCTGAAATGAAATGCCACCTCAGGTAGCATTTGGGATTTCAGGTACCTGAAATAAAAATTCTTCCATCTTTAACCCCTTTATTCTATAATATTAAATAATAAGTATTATATCCTTTTACGTCATTTTATCAAAATCAGCTACCTTTTCAGTTATTTTGCCAAACACATTTTTATATAATTAGTTGTCTTGTCAGTTTCTAATTTTCAGCTACCTACCTTATCAGGTAGCTTTTCAGATTTCAGGTAGTTTTCCCAAACAGAGCCTACCTATCTAGTCATCTATCACAAATCTCCCATACAATCTCAAAAGTTATACAAAATCTCAAATTCAATATTATTGATAAATAGGTATCTAGATGTTTTTAGTTCTCGTAAAAACTCTCAACTTAAATTCTAATAAAATTACAAGTCAGTGTATTTGTAAAGAAAACATCAACCCCTTAAATATAAATGAACAAAAATATTATCCTAATCCAAGTTTAAGTGTTTAATTGAACAACTACTCCGTACATGTTACGGAAATTTTGATATATGTTCGCTTCATTTTTTACTTTGTAATCATATTTGAGGACAATTATTTAGTTATGAGGTAATCAACGCATTCCTTGTTCTTATACTCTAGGCTCTAGCTAGCTAGTGAATTAGTGATTACGCTTTCTAATTTACGGTCATACAAAAAAACTGAGTTAGAACGAACAATGACACCCTAGAAACTGTATCAAATCACAAAAGTGAAGTTCACATACATTACTTATTTCCTCTTTGTTAATCGTTTTGTAGTAAGTCCAGCGAACAATTTAGTAACAATTAAACCCGGTGAACAACAAAACAAAATAATGCATAAACATATAAATTGGCGAGAAAGAGTTGATGAACCTATTAGTCCTTCTGTCTCTGTCATTTGTTTATCTATTTCATTTTAGGGTATCTCAATCTCATTTACCTTTCTATTTTGAGAATGCTTTTGATGAACAATTTTATCCCCACACTCAATTTGGTCTATTTGTCATCAAATGATTGACCCTCTCCTCTTTTCTTGGTACGGTCTATATGCACCGTGATAACTTATTTTATCATATAAATGTGATTGCATGTATGAGAAGATTTTATATATATTACATATCAAAAATAATTGTATAAGACGATTTTACACAAATTTATATAATAAAATGGGATCACGGGATCTTCCACATAATAGCTGATGATCAGTACCCTAAAAAAATAGTCGGCCGAAAATTGATCCATCATAATAGTTGATCATCAGTAACCTAAAAAAAATAGTTGGTTGAAAATTTTAAGTCTCCCACATAATATATATACATACGCTTATCTCTTTAGGAGCATATGGCATTTTCTTTTGCTTTTATGGGTCAATACTCTTACGATTGGGAGAGGAACTCGAATTAAAATTAGGAGAAGATCAAGATGAGGAAGTTGCATGGAGAGCGCACTTGAGAACTTGATGAGTATTACGTAAATTTGCGCCCTTTCATTCCTTTCAATTCGTGTCAATACCTATACCTACATGTATAACAAATACGACTCATTAGAAAATTATAAATAAAATAAAATAAAATTAAAGTCGATAAAAGTGACATATAAGATATAACTATATGTCAATGATCAAACTATGCAATAGCTATAGACACTATAAACATAAAAATTACATAAATATTGAGAATAGTAAAATCAAACGAAAACAATTCAAATGTAATAAGGTTGCAACCCCACATTAACTACGACAAATACGTCGTCAAGATTGAAATATTATCCGCATAACTAAAAAGCACAAAAAAAAGGGACGTGCAGAAATTCACAAAGAGCTATGATTGCCTCTTTATCGTCTTAGCGAGTAGAATTATAACATGGGAAACAAACCCAAAAACTTGGTAATTTAATTTGTAGAGGTTATAATAGTAGACATATAGCAATGTTTGCTACTTATAACTGTACTATTTTCCGATTTCTAATAAGATATACATATACCTGTGTGGATTGAAAGTGGCCTCTTAAGCGTCGCCATCGGCAGATCTTCTATAGCTACAACGGGAAAACAACATAACGTGCATTAGTAAAAAGAAACTAAAGCTACAAAATTGGCATTATATATAATCACGTGGGTAATTAACATGCAAAGTAATAAACAAATGTAACAAATAATAGTTCCTATGAATAATTCAAGTTCTAATTGAGACAATAACAACAATCTAGAGAATAGATAATTTGACGGATGAACTAATTAATAAAGAAAACAGCCATATCCGTAATGTATTTATATACTTGGCAATTTTAGTAGATTATGGATTCTAATTGTAGTCAAATTCCATGTGCATGATTATATTTAATGCCATTCGCTAACAAAACTCATTACGTTAAATAATAAGCACACAATTATTCATACAGAGTTTGATATGGATTAAACAACTTTAATGTGTGATACGTATTTTTTATTTTTTATCTTCTATGATAGAATTAGGAGTGTTAAATCAATAATAATAGTTCTTATCATAATAATAATAGTAAATTTTATCTTTTTTCTATTTTAATTTTGAAACCTCTTATTATATTCTTCAACCAATCACGTCGCTCGAAAAAAACTTCCTTTAATAATATAGATAGATATATTGATTATTATTATATTAGATTTATTAGTTGTATTAAACTTGTAATTTGGGGAGGCTCTATATTGCCCCTCTTTCATTACTATTATTCTACCTTACCTTACATTATTAGATTAGAAATTAGTTCTCTTATTATTGTAAGAACAAGAACCCTAGTTCTTCTTCTAATTATTTTCCTTCAATAAAATTTGCAACCTTTCATTAATTTTAGTGAAATTAGTCTTTAGTTTATGCAATTTCTTCATCCTTCTTAATAGTTTACATTTAATAGTATTATTGGGTTGTAATTTTGGAAGACAAGAAGACATTCATCTTCTTTATTTCAATTCAAGTTGTTATCCTTGGTATAATTCCTCTTCTTAATATCATTTCTTATTGTTTATTTACATTTCTTGTTTATTTAAATCTATTGTTTGAATTAGTAAACATGTTTACCATATTTATTATGCTTGTTCCTTCATTTATCAATTTCTCTCTTATAAGTACGTGTGAGAAGTCTTATCTAGGGTTTAGGGGGAGTTTTGGTAATTAAAGGGGATGAATTTGGGTTATTAACATATAGATTTGGGTGGTTTATTGGTTTTCACTTTCATGCACATGAAGTGTTTGTAGGAATGCTTGAACGAAAGTTTGAGTCTTTTCCTCACATGTTTGGCTTGTCTTGGTGTCCTTTGCTATTGGATGACCTATCTTGGTGCTTAGGCTATTAGAGAGTCGGTGTGTTATGTGTGTGACGTGTTTGTCTTGACCAAATGAAGATTTGTCGATGAACTTGAGGCGACCTAGAAATTAGGCATGAACCCTCGGCCATTGTTATCACCCATGTCTCGTTGTAACCTTGTTTCCTCTTCTACTTACCAAAATGAACCCAAAGACCCTAACTTTTTCCTTACTTGATCAATTACTCTTTGTCTTAGCTTATTTTCGTATTTAGTTTGCACATTAGTTTATCACAATTCAACCTCATTCATTTGTTAGGCTAAACTTTGACTTAAACAAACTAAGTAGAAACCCCCGCCATCTTCGTGTTCGACCCCGATTAAATACTACTTTTTAATTGGGTTTTATAAATTTCTTTTGATCGGGAATTGACGACAAAAACCCGTTATCAACACGCCTCCCTTCACTCGACATTTTCGACTACCGAAAATACCCCTCGTCCAAATCAAGTTCTATTGCTCTACTACGGTCTTTTTCGAGCTTTTGGTTCATAGGGGAGCATTATTTTCGAGTTTACTCAAGGGTTGAAGCTCTATTTCAAGTTTTCGGGTCAAACAATTTGTGGAACACGAGATTTTGGGGATTATTCAAGCTAAGGAAAGGATTTTGGATTACTAATGGCAACTCAAAGGCAAAGACACCTTCTTAAAAATGCTCTCACATCAAAAAGAAAGGTAACCCCTCCTACCCGATACTCTAATGATGAATATGATGTTTCCTTTTCCGATAAGAAATTACTAGTTGCTTTTAATTCGTTTATGGAAAGGAAATGGGAACCCACAAGGTGGGCTTGTGGGGAGACAATGGATAGGATGGGTATTAATAGGGAAGTTGAAATTTTGTGTGCTAGAATAGGAATTTCCAATATTTTCAATGCTGATGTTGAAACCTATCCCGCCCTCGCGGCGGAGTTTTTTGTCACATTTGAGTCACATCTTAAGTCGGACTATGATGATTTCTATGTTAGATTTCAATTGGGAGGAGTAAGGAACCGTATGTCTTATCAAGATTTTGGGGAACACTTTGGGTTTAGGATTTTCCCGGAGGTGGTTCTAGGCCGGGACAAACTAATGACCATCTTGCTGACCGGGCCATATTTTGGCGACGTATCACCCGGAGGACAACATTTGAGAGCGGTAAAGAAATTTCCGCTCGAATCCGAAACACCGTCCTCCGGTACTTTGCGAGGATTTTGGTCTCTTCCCTTTTCTCGTCGGCCGAGACTCACCACAATTGTAGTTCCTTAGCCGTTCACCTACTCCAAGACGCCGTCTACTCTAGAGAGAGTACCATGGACCTTACCTCCGCCCTTGTGAGTCACTTTAATGGGGTCATATCCAAACCCAAGACCACCATTTCTTGCGGGGGACTTATCACTTTGTTGGCCAACTCCTTAGGTGTTGAGCATAACCATGCCCATGTGGGGGGAGGAATTTGGCTAGAGGAAAAGCACTTATCATGGCTAAGGGAAGCGAAAGGCCGGTTAATGTACCATATTTGTGACAATCGATTTTTAAGGATGCCCGACCCCGTTGCAACCACCATTCCAAACCCTTTGAATTGGGGAATGCCCTATAGAGATAACAAATGGCAATGTGAGGGGAGAAAGTGGTCAAAATTGGTACATGAAGGGATGGTGGGATTTATTGTTTATGGACCTAATGACTTTGAACCTTTGGAGCAAGTACCCATTGTCCAACAACCCGCGGTATTTGATGATAATTTAGGAGGAGGGGGCAACCAAGAGCTACCCGAGGTGAGGGTAGAACCCGAGGTGAACATGGGAAGAGAGGAGCCAATTCTGAGGGACGAGTCCTTTGTGGTGAGCGATGAACCCGAGATGCATGAGAGCTCACATGGGAGAGGGGGATTTGTATCCTCTTTATTTGATGTTGGAGGCTCTTCCTCCCATGTGGAAGCCATCCACCCTACCTCTTCCCATGTACCTTCCTCCTCCCAACCCACACAAGCTCCCCAATTTGATTTCTTAAACTTTGATTTTGGAACAAACACTCAACAACAAGAGAATGATTTTGTATACCATCAACCACAACAACAACCTCAAGACCAACCGTCATATACACATAGCACTTCTTGGGGGCCATCTTCTTCCCAATGGAATGACCTCTATAGCTTAGTGACGTAGACTAGAGACCTTTCTAGGGATGCCCGGGAATTGGGTATTAGCAACCGGGCTTACATGGAGGATACACGAAGGATCGCCTTAGAGAACCAAAGGCTTTTCGAAATGAGTCGAGATTATAGTAGGGAGACTAGGAACATTGCCTTAACTTCACTCCTATATAGTCGACGAAACTCATCTAGAATATAGGATCTCTATGGTAACCAAGAGAACATGTTAAGGCAATTGGATGAACTTAGGCAACGAAATCACCAAGCACCCCAACCCCCTTTCAACTACCCACCACCCGGTTCGCAATAGGTGGTGCGTTGTTGGGAGCTTGATGATTTTTGTCATGCACTCTTACTACTTCATGTGTGCTTTCCACTTTCAAAATAAGAGTGTGTGTGTGTCGCCAAGTTCTTTTCATATGCCTTTTCATGTATACCCCCTAGTTTGGTCTTAAGCTTGCTTGCTTGTTGTTGTTGTTGTTGTTGTTGTTGTTGTTGTTGTTGTTGTTTCTTCTCCACTCTTGATTGTTGAACATTGTGATTTTGAGAATGATGTTGTGATTCCCCCCTTTTTGACATAATGATGTGAATTGTTTGCTAGCCTACCAAACTTGCTCCTTCTACGGAAAATCTAAAGCCATTCTATAACAATGTGAATTTATTTCCTCTCCCTTGAATCCAAATTTATTTATTGTTGTAGTGTAGATTGCATTTAGTATATCTTGTAATATATTAGGCATAGAGCATATAGCTTGCATTCATATAGGACCTTGCATTAGATTTATTTATGTAACATATTGTCACATGTAGTTGCATCCATATTAAAAATTGAAAATTCCACCAAAAACATGCACTTTAATTCCCGAAATCCCTCCACATATTTAGTTCCATCGTTGAAATATGTAAATAAATAAGTGTGGAGAGGAATTTCCACCATAACAAAAATCACAAAAACATGTTCTTTACTTTTCAATATTTCAAAATGCCAAAAATATGTTCCTTTGTTTAAGAAAATTAAAAAATCCAAAAACATGTTCTTTTCTTTGACAAAAATTAAAAACTCCAAAAACATGTTCTTTTCTTTGTTAAAATGAAAATACAAAAAACAAGTTCTTTCTTTTCAAGAAAAATTAAAAATACAAAAATATGTCTTTAATTTCTTTATTCTCTCCCTATATCTCGTTCCATCGAGGACGATGAAAGATCCAAGTGTGGGGAGGGAAATATCACCTTGTGAATATTTGTAAAATACTTATACTTATACTTACAATAAAATTTTCAAAGAATTTGAAAAATTGTGAATATTTATAGCCTTCTTATACTTAACTTACACTTATATTCATACTTATACTTATACTAATACTCACACTTATACTCTTACATACAATATATTTAAACTTACACCTATACATATACTTGTAAATATTACATACATTGGTATCTTGTCTATTTTTGTCTTCCCTAACACACTTGTAGGTGCACGCCACATGGAGCACTAGGAACGAGATTAGAAGACGCTTGGTAAAGGGTTTTCAATCTTCTTCCCTTCGCCTTTCTCTTTATTTGCATATATTTTTTTATGAGGAGGACGGGCTTGTGTTTTTACGGATGTTCCATTTTTGGAGATTGTGGATGTGTCTTTTGTGTGTTAGGTATAGATTTTTCACAATTTTTGACAAGTTTTGAAATTTGGGGAAAGAATGGACCGTCAATGATGATAATATTGTTTTAGCCATGCTTTTGCCCTCTTAATAGCTTGCTTTTATGTGACATTTAGTTAGCCGAGTGCTTTGGGGAAGATAGGCTAAATTGACGAGTTTTTGACCGCCTTGTGATACTAGCTAGACCTTAGACCTTACCAAATGCCGTATTTTGCTACTTATATGTAAGGACGATTAGAGCCAAAAGGGGTCGGCACATCCATAACCGACCCCATTTTAGGATGTGAGTAGATCTCCTTACTTGGGTTGTTATATCAAAACGCATAAGCATGGCATTTGTTCCTTATTTCGCAAGGTGTACATTATTTTTGCATGCATTTTCGAAGCAATTTCTTTATATGTTATAGCCTCGCATTGCCAAAATTGACTCTCTTTCGACCCTTTTGATTAGGACCCTCCTTTTTGTTACCCTCTTCGAGCCTTAGCCTATTCCCTTGGCAAGCCAACTATATCAACTACTTCCCATAAACAACTCTCCTTGATCAAGAAGTTGTAATTGTTTTTTGTGGTTGATTCTTCGGGGAATTCGAGTCCTAAGTGATTAGTAAGCTAATTTTGCAAGGGCCGAAATAATTGTGTCTTTTTGGTTAAAATCGTGTTGGATAAGAGGCTCCATGAGAAAAGAAAAAGAGAATAGAAAAGAAGAAAAATGAAAAGAAAAAAAGAAACTGTGGAGAGAGGGAATGATTTCTAGAGAGAGAATTTTCTCTCTAGGAAACTAGGGTTTCAGTTGCAAATGGCAAAGAAACCAAGATCTAAATCTTCTCTCAACAAAACAAAAAAACAATCAAAGGCAAAACTGAGACTTTCCTTTAGTAATACCGAAAATTTGGTCATATGCTATGTCTTAGGGGGCAATCCGCCATGGGCAAGGATGTCCGTGTTTATCAACAAAATCTGGGGAGTCTATAAATTTGATAAAGTGTCGTTTTTACCAAATGGAGGCACCGACCAATTTGGAGATTCCATCGCCTAGTGCTGCATCTCCGGTGATTCCGCATTCAGCTGGCGCTAAGGCAACAAAACAGGTCAGTGAATTAGTGGGGATCCCGGTCATCAACCTGGACAAGGTGGTGGAAAACAATGTGGAGCCAGAGGTGGAAGAAGTATCAGAAGATGAAACAGAATGGACTCACGTTTCTGGTAAGCATCATTCTAGCCCTTCTAAGAATACTCTTCAGACTACAATTGATGATGTGAAACCGGAAATAGAGTATTGGTCTACGGCGGTCATATGCTATGTCTTAGGGGGCAATCCGCCATGGGCAAGGATGTCCGTGTTTATCAACAAAATCTGGGGAGTCTATAAATTTGATAAAGTTTCGTTTTTACCAAATGGGGCTTTCTTGGTTTATTTCCCGACCCTGGAATGTAGAGATCTGGTCCTTAAGTAGGGATTTCCTATGTTTGATAGCAGACCTCTTGTTGTTAAACCATGGTCTGAGTCAGCCTCGTTGGCCAAAGAGCCAGTCAAGGTTGTTCCTGTTTGGGTGCGTCTAAATGGGTTGGGATTGAAGTTTTGGGGAGAACAATGCGTGGGAAAGATTGCTTCTTTGGTGCGCAAGTATGTGAGAGCTGATGTTGCTACCATAGATAAGACAAGGATAGGCTATGCAAGATTGATGGTAGAGGTGCAAATAGGGCAGGAATTCCCAGACACTATATATTTTAAGGATGAGAAAGGTAATGATGTTAGTGTCAATGTAGAATATGAATGGAAACTGGTTGTATGTAGTGAATGCAGAGGTATAGGGCATACAAAAGAGGCCTGTTTGAAGAAAGCTGCTGCCCCTAGACAAGTTCAGGTCTGGAGGCCTGTTGTGAAACCTAAGGCTCCTGTTCTGAATCTGGTGAGGTCAGTAGTTCATCCCACACAGCCTGTAGTCCCTGAAACTCCATTTAGGGGGCCTACTTTTCATGATTCATCTCAGATTCCAATTCCTGTGAGTCCCATAATGCAGTTATCAAGGCAAGAGCATGTTTTGGATACTCCCCCAAGTCCCACAAAAACTTATGCAGAAGCTGTCTCACCAAATAAAGATAAAGGGAAAGCTGTTCATGAGGCTGTGGTAACTGGAGTTGGAACATCAAATGGTAATGGATAGATTGGGTTTTTAGAACATTAGGGGTATGAACAACCCAAATAAACAGTTTGATATTAAGAACTTTCTATATTAGAATAAACTAGGTTTATTTGGTCTAGTTGAGACTAAAATAAAGGAGGCTGACTTTATTCATGTGCTTTCTAAGTTAGGACAATATTGGGAAGGAGTTAATAATAATATTCATCATCATGGTGGAAGAGTTTGGATCATATGGATTGCTCAGTTTTTTTTACAGTTCAAGTGGTGTCTAGTTCTACTCAGCACATAACAGTGGATGTTACTGAAAAGGGATCTGGTGATAATTTTTGGTACACTGTTGTGTATGGATATAATGAGATGGAAGACAGGAAGCAATTATGGGAGCACGTGCAATTGAATAAGGACAACTGCAGTAAGGCTTGGTGCATCTGTGGAGACTTTAACTCTCTACTGGACTACAATGAGAGACTGGGTAGAGAGGTTCAATGGAATGAGATCAGGGATTTTAATCAATGTGTGAGCCTATTGTGAGGTAACAGATATTCAAGCACAAGGAGCATACTTTACTTGGAATAATAAACATGAGCAAGGAACAAGAGTTTTTTCTAGAATTGATTGGTGTTTAATTAACATGGAGTGGATGAATCAATACCCATATGGCTATGCTTACTTTAAGAATGAAGGGAACTATGATCATTGCCCTTGTATATGCTATAGAAGAGCTGACCATGTTACAAGGAATCCTTGATTTAGATATTTTAACATGTGGAGCTTGGACCCAACATATAATGACATAATCAAACATGAGTGGGGGAAACCAGTCAATGGGGTGAAGATGTTCCAGGTTATATCCAAGCTCAGGAACCTGAAGCAACCTTTGAAGCTACTGAATAAAAATAAATTTTCAGAGATTGAGAAAGCAGCTGATATTGCTAAAGTGATCC
The DNA here is from genome assembly GCA_018983105.1 of Silene uniflora. Lineage (NCBI taxonomy): Eukaryota > Viridiplantae > Streptophyta > Magnoliopsida > Caryophyllales > Caryophyllaceae > Silene > Silene uniflora. Next base: position 11,402 of record JAGPOY010000997.1, read on the forward strand.
TTGATGAGGCACAATCTTAAATGCATCATAATCCTCAGAATGAACAGATCCTTCAGGCAAAAAGGGAGGCAGCTGAATCTTTCAATATACTTAACAATGCTAAGATCAGCTATTTGAAACAGAAAGCCAAGGTAGACTGGCTACATGGAGGAGATGAACATACCAAATACTTTTACAGTAAAATTAAACAAAGGCAGATACACAACAAAAATTTTCAAATCAGGGACTCCGATGGCATTGTTCATTCTGATCCTGTGGCCATTGAGGGAGCTTTCTTGCACTACTATGAGAATCTGCTGGGCACAAGCAATCCTAGTGCAAAGGTACATATCCCTACTGTTCGAACTGGTAGATTAATAGATGAAACCCTATCTTCTATTTTACTCAAACCTGTGACTGATGCTGAGATTAAGAGTTGTATATTCTCAATTCCTGATACAAAGAGTTCTGGGCCAGATGGGTATTCTAGTCATTTCTTTAAGAGGTCTTGGGATGTGGTGGGATCTGATATATGTGAGGCTGTTAAGGATTTTTTCACCTCTGGAAAATTACTGAAACAGCTTAATACCACCACCATAACTCTCATACCTAAAGTTGATAATCCACAAACTGTTTTGGAGTTCTGACCAATTGCTTGTTGTAATACAATTTTTAAGTGTATTGCAAAGGTTTTATGTAATAGATTGTGAGAGGTGCTGCCTGAGATAGTGAGTGTCAATCAAGGGGGCTTTGTTAAAGGAAGGAATATTGTAGAAAATGTCCTAATTTGTCAGGATATTGTGATACTTTACAATAGGAAATCAGCCTCTCCAAGGTGCTTGGTTAAAATAGATTTAAATAAGGCATATGATAGTGTTGAATGGGGGTTTCTGCATCAAATGTTGAAAGCCATGAACTTTCCAGTTATCTTTATTAATTGGATCATGCTCTGTGTTACTACACCCTCTTACTCCTTATCACTCAATAGGAATTCTTTTGGATTTTTCAAGGGCCAGAGAGGATTAAGACAGGGAGATCCACTGTCCCCCCTCTTATTCACTCTTTGCATGGACTATCTGTCCAGAATTCTTCATGTTGTAGGTCAACAAGTGGATTTTAGATTCCATCCACTTTGTGGCTCTCTCAGATTGAATCATTTATAATTTGCTGATGATCTCCTGCTGTTTTCAAAAGGCAATGAGGCTTCCATTATGTGGATTTTGAGAGCCTTCTCAACCTTTTCAGCTGCTTCTAGCTTAACCCTGAACAGAGATAAAACTGATATTTACTTTAATGGGGTTCAGCAATCTGTTATGAAGGACATACTTCAAATTTCTGGGTTAAGAAGTGGCTCCCTCCCTTTCAAATATTTGGGGGTTCCTATCTCTTCCAAAAAGCTAACTAAAAATGAGGGGAGGAAACTCAGTGATCGAATTACTGCCAGGATCAGGGCCTAGGGTGCAAACCACTTATCCTATGCTGGCAGACTCATTTTGGTTACCTCTGTTCTACATACTCTTCATACATATTGGGCTTCTATGTTTCTTATTCCTGCTGAAATCATGAAGAGGATTGATAGTATTTGTCGTAATTACTTATGGGGTGGTAAAGACACATATATGCATGCCCCTGCCATTGGGTGGGATAAGTGTTGCTCTCCAAAAGAAGAGGGAGGACTAGGTATAAAGCACTCTAAGCACTGGAACAGGGTTTTGCTAGCCAAATACACATGGTGGATTGCTGTCAAAAAAGACCATTTGTGGGTCAAATGGGTTTCTCATGTTTATCTTAAAGGGTGCCATTGGACAACCTACAATCCTTCTAATGATTGTAGCTGGTTATGGAGAAAAATTGCTCACACAATGAGCATTTTCAGGCCTGCATATGTTAATGATAACTGGTTGGGGAAAGATGGTTCTTACACAATTCAAGCTGGGTATGATTGGATAAGAAATAGTGGTCCTGTGGTCAGTTGGTGGAAGGTTTGTTGGAACACAATGAATATTCCCAGATCCTCTTTCATTTTCTGGGTTTACATTAAGACCAGATTATACACAAAGGACAGAATGGCAAAGATGGGTGGTAATACTGATCTTGCTTGTTATCTTTGTGATGCTGTAAATGAAACTCATGATCATCTCTTTTTTTATTGTACTTTCAGTAGTAAATGTAATGTTTTAATGTAGCAAAAATTGAAAGTGCAGCTCAATCCAAAGCATTTGACTCAATGGAATTCGAGGGGCAAAAGGTCTAGTGTGGTCTTTAGGAGGATAGTGTGTGCAAGCTTTGTGCAGCTGATATACTTGATATGGCAAGAACGTAATAGAGCAAGGTTGTATAAGCGAGTATGTTATCCAAATGCACTGGTTAAACAGGCTCTCCATAACGTTTGTGGAAGATTCAGAGCAAGGAACAAATTTGTGCTGAAGAATTCAGAAGAGCAATGGATACAACAGTTGATGTCCTAGTTCACAATCTATGATTTCGTATGTATTTGTTGGAATTTTTGTAATCAGGAAATGTATGTAGGGAGTGTATATGAGACTATGTATTCTTTTCATTGATGATTAATATATTCTTAACCTTTCCCAAAAAAAAAAAGAAAAAAAAAGAGGAGAAGAAAGAAAAAGAAAAAAAATGAATAAAATTTGTTGGGAACTATATCTTTGTGACCAATAAAAGTCGATTCTACACCTCTTGCACATCATTAAGAGGTACGAATCTTATGAATATTAAAGGGGAAGTTGATGTATTTTCCGAATGAGTCTAGCTTTCCAATATGGTGGTGAACTTTGTTGCTCATTTGTTGTGTTAGGTTTGGGTTAAAGTGATGGTTTTGACGACTTCTTGAAATTAAAGCCTCACATCCTATAATGGTGCTTGCACCAACTCCATTTTACCCTTGTCCCTTGCCCCGTTTCAACCCTTATTGCTTCGTTATGCATGTTTCATTCTTTTTTTTTGTACATCTTTGCTTGATATTAGGAAGAAACACCATGCTAGATTGCGGGCGATCTCTTGTAAGTCGTAGTAGGAGAGTGGTTTTTAACTCATTTTGCACAAAATCACCCGAAATTCAGTTGAGAGACGAGAGAAATCCGTGAGGAGATCGGCATTTGAGTCTTTGTGGTCTTTGGTTTAGCACATAGTCGAATCTTGTGTAGTTTCACCTACCACTTGAGTTTTTGGCCAAGTTTTCCCCTTTTCACGCCTTAGAATTCGTTTCTTGGGCACATTTTTGATGTCGCATTATTTTGCTTGAGCTTGATCTAGGGCATTAGCATTTTGCTTTGACTTTGAGATGGTCCTTCCCATAATTTCGAAATTCTTGTCCAAATGAAATCATGACCACTTTGATGAGGGAAGTGGTCACCTTTTGAAACCAATGCTTCCCAAACTTTTAAGTTAATGATCTTCACTTCTTGGTTGCATTACAATTTTCTTGCAAGACTCAACTTGCTTTGCGAATTGTACTTTACCTCATAAGCACAATTACGTGAATTGAAGGGGCGTTGAGTGCGCTAAAACTCAATCGGCATTATTAGTAGAGTAGTCATAACGATGCTTATATTGTGCATCCGCTTTGCTAGCTATGGAGAGTCTTATTTTCCCTTCTTACTCGAGGACGAGTAAGGGTCAAGTGTGGGGAGGTTTGATAACGTCATTTCATTCCTCATATTTCGACTTTAAAGACTCCATATAATCGGCATTTAGCTAGTTTACAAAGCCATTTAGACTACATTAGCTTAATCTTGTCCAAATCCCGCTAATACTTGCATATTTGGCGTTTACGAACCTTTTCACTTGTTTTGACTTCATTTTTGCAGGTACTCTACTCGGGAATGCTAGCAAGACGGGATTGGAGCAAACTTAGCAAACAAAAGGGAGGAAAATAGAAGAGTGCTGCCGAGGGAGTAAATTCTACCCGACCGGGTACAATCCAGATTTTAGGTGTTTTTCGGGTTTTTTGTCAAGTTTACCCGACCGGGTACAATTGTACCCCTCGGCTGCAATTTGTATTTGACTTCATTACTTATCCTCCAAGGCTTTGTAAGACATATAAATAGCTAGATCTAAACATAATTAGGCATCTAATCTTTATCATTAAGCAAAATTTGTAAGAATAAGGAGAAGTTATTTAATCTTTCAATAATTAGTCATTAATCTTTCAACAATTATTGTAAGATTCGGGTTTTGTAAGAAGATTTGGGTATTTGATTTATGTTATTTGAATCGAGTTTTTTCTCTTTCAACCCAAGTTGGTATAATTTTCTTCCTTTGTTCTTTCATTTCACTTTGTTCTTCCTTTCAATTCCTTTGCTAGATCTAGTTGTTGTTGATTGATTATTTCTATAATCTCTCTCTTGTTTATGTTGTTGATGTTATTTCACATTGATTCTTGTTCATCAAAGTTAGGGACTCTAATTAATTTGTTCAAAGGTTCTTCCTTTTTACATTAATCACTTAAATCTTAGATTAACTAGTCATTATTCCTACTTCTCATAATCAATTGCATGATTAGTTGTTCTTATCAAATTAATACCATGTTTAATGTCCAAGTTGAAACCTCTATTGATTGTTTTGTCTTAACAAGTATGATTAGTGAGTAGTTTAATTACTAGGGTGTGATTGGGCTTTAACATGAGTAATTGATTCTTCCTATTCCATAAATTAGATGATTAAGGGAGATTAGTGAGGTCTTACAAGGGGATTATATTGTTGTGTTCATATTTGGGGTTTTTGGTTGACTTGAAACCCTTGTACACCAATGGGAATTGGTTAGGTCTAAGGTTGACTTCCCTTTATGATCTTTGTCAATTTGGGTTGAACCCGGAAGGGGTAATTTGAATTGGGTGCCCTTGGAGACCGAGTAGTCCTTCACCCTTGGGAGAGGGGTTGGAAGAGTCGGGGATTTAGCATGTCCTTACTGCTTCCTTACTTAGGTTGGGTATTTTGGGGAAGTGCGCATTTCCTATAGTCCTTGACCCGAGTTTAGGATTAGCCCGAGTCACGAACCCGGGAGGGAGGTGAGTCGGGAATCCTAGTGACCTACTTTGAGCCCGGAAGGGAGGGGGTAGGGCGAGCTAGAGGTGTTTCCCCTCGCTATTAACCAAGATTGTCTAGTTGTCGGAATTGGGAGAGTTGATTACGATTGTTGCCTTGCGTAGTCACGCCCTAGTCTCTCTAATTGATTGATTAAAACCGTCTTTGTTCTAGTTTGTTCTCACTTAGTCTATTTCTTTAGTTATCTTATTGTCTTGTTAGCTAGCATTAGTTACCTTAGAGTTATACAAACCTCAATATTTGCCGACTTAGCTAAACACGAGAATCCTAATCGTTAGTACTCTAGCCTATCGCTCCTTGTGGAATTCGACACTCTAAGTGCTACAAATACAACCGTGCACTTGCGGTAAATTAAAACCCCATCAGCTGCTTACCCCAGCATATTGTAAAATAGGAAGATTTTCTCCATTTTACAAAGAAAACTAACAATCTACTAATCGTAATCTCCCAATTACCAAACACTCAAATTAATTTTGCTAATTATAATATGCTAGTCAAACCGTCTGATAAAATGTGTCATTTATAATCTGCTTTTGCAATCTGCTTATGCTAAAATTAATCCGCTGTTTACCAAATAGAGCGATCATTTGATCAATTGTAAAACATCATTTCATTTCTTAAAAGAAAAGAAATTACATTTTGAAAGACTACCCGTTTCTTTACAAAATTAATTGTTTGAAAATTCGGTTTTTAGTTGTTTGGATATGTTAAGTACTATTTTAAGTTTAGGCGTACCATGTATGTTTTTCAAAAATGAAAGGTACCACGTAGAATTTGAAAAACACATGGCTAACACGTAAAAGACTCAAATATTTTTTTAAACAGGTTAAGGCATATTTAATAGTAGAATTCACGCCCGGCCGTTGGCCGGGTAATATCACGAAATAGTTTCTAAATATATTTATCTTAATCGAGATTCTATCTACTCAAATAGATATTGTGTTGTTGCGCAGCTATAATTCTCTTACGTTTAATTGTCAATCAATTTGGGATCTACATCCTTTCTTTTTCTTCAATTATGTACACTTTTTTCTTAAAATTGTAAAATAGTCCCTCAATGTTTATTGAAAACCGTTTCTCTGATAATTATGTCGATAGTTATTTCTAATTCGATCTTATTTTCGCATAAAACTATTGTTACTACACCAAAGCAATAAACTCCATCATCAAACAAATAACTGAATAGAGAGTAATAACAACATTGGAATCATCAAATAAACTTCTAGAAATCACAATACGCACTTACATTCACATTCATATTATAATTATAAATAAAGGAATAGTGAACAATATGTTCATATCTCTTGGCAACTAAAATCACATTCATACATATTAGGTTGTGATGATCTTTAAAGTTCCGAACATCCATCCCGTAGACCCGTATTCTCAAATTCTTATTTCCGCAAATGAGGAGTCCGAATTAGCGGAACAGGTCTCTATAATTTTTGTAAGGGTTTAGCATAAAACATTATTATCACAATTTTTTTTTAAAAAAAAAAAAACAGAGCTATTATATTGAAGAAAGTATCGGTCAAAGTTAACCTTGTTTGACCTTCAAAACCAAAGGATGAAAATATAAGTAAGAGAATCATTAATATTGCATGTTGAACCCATACAAAGGCATATTGATGCGTATCGCAAGCGGAAGTCTTAATTTTGAACTAACAAATAATCGAAGGATCCGAATGCACTAGGTGCAACCCGATCGATCCGAGTACTTGTAGTAAAATAACTGAAAAGAAAAAATATTTGCTCGATCTAGACCTATAGATCGACCAATGGGTGAATTGTTCAATACGCGTTGAACAATCCGACTTAAACTTAGGATCGCGTCCCTCGTTCAAGCAAGGTACGAAAGCGCGTTTCGACCTCTTAAGCCAAAGTACTTGTGTAAGCAACACAAATAACCAAGACAAGTTTAGAGAATACTCTCAAGTTTTTACTTCAAATTGGATGCCTTACAAATGAGAGGCTTGGTCCTTATATAGCCAAGCTCTCCTTGGCCTCCAAGCAAACATTAAATGCTATGCAAGTATCTAGACACCTAGTTCTTTGTTTTGTAGGAAAAACTAGGTGAGACTTTAATAAAAACTAGGAAAGTGCATAAAACTAGAAAATAAAAACTAGGAAAAACTAGAAAATAAAAACTAGAAAATAAAAACTAGGAAAAACCACGCTTTATTTGTGAAATTAGGAGTCGAGGGTTCCTCGGCATCTTCGGACTCTAACACAACATCGTCGAAGGACTCGGGATTCGCATCACATATTTAAATTGAAGAAATGGTTATCAATTATCCCATAATAGACCATTAGACTCTCAGATCTCTCATGGCGGTGATACACATAAAATTTTCAAAATCATTTAAAAATTATAAATTATAAATTGCTAATAATAAAAAAGTTAACATAAGAAGTAAATATGTAGCAAAAGAGTCGTCGTGAGAGGGGATATGCCATGGTCACATGGTGTGTGTATATACACGCGATTAGTAGTAGTGAATGTAGAAGTGCACAGATGGAGGATTTCTTTTTTTTTTTAATAGATGTATACAATCATACAAACCTCCTGTATTTACTTAAGTATATCTACATCTAGTGTCCTAGTATTACTCATGTTCTCTACAAATATAAGTTGGTTGATGTATATATTTTATCTTTAATATAAATAATTACTTAAAATAAATATTTACAAAATTTGAATTATTTTAATGTGCAAAAATAGTAGCCAATCAAAACGTTCGAAAACATCCTCTTTTAAGTATATAGATAGATAGATAGATTACTCCCGCTAACTCTTTGGGATTGCGTTATTTTATTAAAATACTACTCACATATATTCAACAAATGAGGCAATTCCAAATATCAGGAGGGACCAATGTTCTAATAATATTAGATAGTTGCATTAATTATA
>JAGPOY010000998.1:0-19350 GCA_018983105.1 Silene uniflora
CTGAAATTTTACGTCTTTCGCTAGAAATTGGTTTTATCAAAGTAAAATGTTAAATAATGGTTTGAAACACTTTAAAACATTTCTAAATCATCTTAAATAATTACATTACTTCAAAATAAAATAAAATTATATTTTGTCATATTATTATTATTTTTAATAATTAAATATTTAAATTAAAATTGATTAAAATATTATTTTTATTGCGAAATAAAGGTTTTCGAAATCACGGGGTGTTACACGTGGTACACCAAAAATAAAGTCCTAAGTCAACTAACTATGCAGTCAGCGGAAGTAGGGTCGATCTCCACAGGGAGGTAACTATTGTTCGAAAACTAGTCTGTCTAAGTCACAATTGAGGGGTTTGAATATTTGATTTTCTAAACTAATTTAAAAGAGAGAAATAAGGCAAAAGAGAAATAAAGCAGAAAATACGGTTTAACAATCAGAGAGAAGGGGATATGCCATGAATCGGTCCACTACGGTATCATGCATAAACGGGTACACTCGGTTCGGTCAATCTATAGCTAGAAAGAGCGTGGTCGTCGCCTTTCGGTCCTTAAACCACGATTATACCCTTTCGGTCTCTAATCGCTCTAGGGTCACCCTAATTGACTTTCGCCCTAATTAGGTATCACCTATCGAATTTATGCAAGCCTTCCCTACCAATCTTTCGATCTAGGTCGGGGTTAACTAAACAATTGGTCTCCTGCGTGCACTGAATCAACCAATCACAATAAATTGCATAAAACGATTGCTAGCATCCAAATTGACTAAACAAATTACTACCCTATCATGCATAAAACATAGCTTCCCTCATCCTAACATATTAAGAAATTAGCTACTCATGCTACTAGTAATAAAATCACAAATAACATACGAATAACTAAGATGCGACATCTTAACGATAAAATTAATTAGCATAAAAGAATAGGGCAGAAATAAAGTAAGATTGAGATTAAAGGTAGAGAGGAATTACAATCTAGCGAATCCGGCGTAAAGAACAAATCCTCGCAATTGCAAACCCGTAAATAATACTAACTAAAGGTTCTGGGATTAAGAGTTGATATGTAAAAAGTAAGTAATCAGAAGTGTAAAAGTGTGTACTGATTATGGCGTATTAACGCCTTATTTATAAGAAAGCTAAACTTTCTAAAACCTAATTACGTAAACAGGCTGAGCCCGTCAGAATAGTTGCTCGATCGAGCACTTAAGGTTCTCGATCGAACACTTCTTCATAGCAATCCTCTCGATCGAGGAATGAGACCTCTCGATCGAGATCTTCTCCTTCAGTCACCTCTCGATCGAACACAGGACAGTTCGATCGAGGACCTTGGGTCTTCAATATCTCTAGATCGAGCACAGGACAGCTCGATCGAGGCTTCTCCTCTTGGGTTCCTCTCGATCGAACACAGGACAGCTCGATCGAGGCTTCTACTCATCTTCACATCTCGATCGAGTACAACAGGGACTCGATGGACTTCTTCTTGGCCTTCAGCTTCATAGTCGATAGTATATGGCTCTTGGCTTGGCTTCCTATGCATGGATTTCTGCTCCATCTTCCTCCATCTCCTAAAATGCATACTTGGGACGGTTTTGAGTCGATTTCCGCTACTTCTCCATATAATCGTGCAAAATAGCATAGAAAACACAAAGTAGCATATTCGGGGTATAAAGTGACGTAAAGTCACCTAAAATGCATAGAAATGCGTGCTAAATGAGACTAAAAAGTCTATGTAAAATACACGCATCAAACTTCCCCAAACCAAACCCTTGCTTGTGCTCAAGCAATACTAAATGCAACTAAATGGACCTAATGGAATGGAGCAATTATCAGAGCTAGCTATAAGTCAATACCAAACCGTTTAATGCACATTCAACTATCGCAAAGCTCAACACGTAAGTCAACAGAATTTGTACATATCTTGAAAATAAATTGGACGTTTGACCTTGCAAGACTCATAAATACTCGGACTCTCCCGGGTCACTCTTCTCTCAATAAGCAAAAGGTAAGCAAAATATATGTGAAAGAGAGAAGAAAAAGCAGTCGCTCACCTAGACTACGACCGACATAATCATGCATGCAATATAATATGATAGATAATTCTAGCTACCGTACACACGCATCCACCGTTCAAGGACTATCACGTGCCGAACAATTGCATAAATATGGGAATGTGAGGCTAATTGGTAAGAAAGGGCAAAATAATTTATGGAAAAGTGAAGGTCAAAGCCGAGCTAGAACCTAATCAAAACCATAGTAGCGCATCCCGCTCTTCCAATCATCAAAAATAAATCATTGCCTTTATGTGACTAGGCAAATACAACAATTCCCAAAAATTCACCTCGTAAAAATATGAATAAGCATAGGAGATGTGTAGATAACAATTTCAGCCACTTTATTATTTTTTTCTGATTTTTTTTTCATTTCTTTTCTTTTTCTTTTCTTTTCAGGCTGAACAGTGGCAATCTCCTCGATCGACTAAAAGAGTGCTCGATCGAGGAGAACTTATACCCAAAACACCTCGATCGAGAGGTAAATCCTCGATCGATAGACTAGTCTACTCGATCGAGCATTTACCATACCAAAAGCTACTCGATCGGCCAGAAGGGCACTCGATCGAGCATTTACCATACCAAAAGCTACTCGATCGAGCACTGACTCGTTTGTCAGACACTTTCTTCACAAATACCCACTCCATATATAATAAATACGAGCCAAAATCTGATACAAAGCAAAATGTACCGCAAAACCACTAACTAGCTCAGCAAAGGTAGGCTAAATATAAGTTGTAGTTAAAGGGTCAACTGGCAAATTTGGCTAATGTGGAGTTAAAAGGGGTAAAATGAGAAAAGGGAGTATGCAATCGTTCTCTAACACGTAATACCGACCAGAAACCCTTGCGTGCAGGCAATAAACAATTAAATTTCACATTTGTGCAAATTAATGGTACATGACATGCAAGGAGTACTAATCACATTTCTGCATGAAATTGGTCATGAATGTCACCAATTTATAAGACTCTAAAACTCAGAAATTTTGAGTAGTTTGCCAAAAATCGTAAGTCAAGTCTACTAGTCCAAAATATTTTTCAAAACAAAATTCGAGAAATCACGTTTGTTTTGCAAATTGAATCGTGAAAGGCAAGGAATGGCATACAAAAGACTTATAGTGCGGTTTCATCATTGAAAATACTCCAATCCGACTCTACTAAATGCAAAAAAAAACGTGCAACTATACTAATTTTTTTTTTTGATTTTTGGTTTTTCTATAAAACATGAAATAAATAACATAAAATGGAAACGTGAATGCAAAACAATGCAAATGCAGACGCAAAAGGATGCATTACCCTCCCCAAACCAAATTGGACAATGTCCTCATTGGCTCCCAACTACACTAATAGCAACAAAGGGAAAAGGGTACACAGCCTAATACATGGTACTAATAAAATACAATAAAGTGCAAAAGAGATGGAAAAATAGGAGGAAACTCACAAAAGACAAATCACATTAGCAATGGCAAGCAGTGAGACTTTGGCAGCAAGGCTAAATTTGACTGGATTGTTTTTTACTGGTATAGGCGCCTTGAGCTCGTCTGGGCACCTTCAGTCTCTTGCGCAGTAGGACTTGCATTCTCATTAGTCCTGGCGTCATAAGCAAAATCCTTTCCAGCCAATTCAGTGTCATGTGTAACATGACCACTGGCAGGAATTCTCTTCCCCAAACCAAATCAGACAACGACCTCGACACTGGCTGTAGTAGCCGCAACATTAGTGGATGGATCCACTACTACAAGAAACAACAAGGAGCAATCAGATAACGGCATAACGAAGCTCGAAAATCCGCAAGGGCTCTCAACCCTAGGGTCATCATACAGAGGGAATTGGGGTAAATAGCAGACGATTCTGTGTCTACATCATCAACAAGCAAGAATTCAAATATGAGTTCATTTAAGCTCCAAACTCCTAATATGGTAATCTAACCCTAAATCATCATATGAAGGGAATGGGAGTTAGAATTGAAACAGGGAATGACAAGGATACTTACTTGTTGTAGATTACCCACAAAATATACAATCAAAACAAATAATAAGCACGAATTCGAAATTAATCGAATGAACCCAGAATTTCCGATGAAAATAAAATCAAATTGAGATAAAATATGAAATAAAGGGGAAATTTGATCGATTGTTAAAGTAAATGAGTTGGCTAATTAATTTGTGGAAGAGATTGGGCAATTAATTAGCAGAATAAGGGATTAAAAGGGGGTTAGGGTTTACGAAATAAAGAACACAGGTAATTAGGATCGAGTAAAAGTAAGAGAAGATCGAAGAAGAACTCCCTTTATATAGGCTTAGGATCTCTCGATCGAGCAAACAACCTCCTCGATCGACCATTTTATCTTTGGCATTATCCTCGATCGACCACAATAGAGCTCATCGATCGACTATCTTTCAGCGCTTGTCTTCTTTGTCTTCGATCGACTAAGTCACTCCCTCGATCGAGTAATAAATTACTCGATCGACCAAACTCTCTTTCTTCGATCGAGCATCCTTGGGCTCTTGATCTTCCTTTTCCTCGATCGAGGTCACCACCTCCTTGATCGATCAATGTTCTCCTCTGAATCGAGTAATTAAATTACTCGATCGACCCTTGTCTCCATGTACGCACTTCAAAATACGTCTTTATGCGTATGCGTATCGTTTACCTGCAAAATCAACACAGAAAGTATCCCAAAAATACCACAAAATTTGTCCATAGTCAAAATAATTGTCTACGCTAATTGTCTCTACTCTAATTGTCTATAATGCAATAAAACGCAGTAAATAGTCTAAAAAGCAAATAAAAATAATCTATTTACAAATTGCACGGGGTTGCAAACCCGGCTCACTGTCCAAATAAATCCAATAGGCCACAGTGGGGCCTCTGACTTGCGAAAATGCCTTCAGCAACGGTAATTTCCGACTTCATCATCCACTTCATAGTGCCATCATTAGTTTTGCACTCCTCTTTGTAGTCCGTCAAACCTTCACGCGCCACGCCACTCTCTTCATTCTCCGCCTTTCCAAAGTCTTTCGAACATAGTTCGGCAGGTTTAAGTGCCTAAGCACCCCATCCAGGACCTGCAGAATAAACGACTAGAGAACGTTCCTCCATTTTGCTCCCAAGTTAGGGCGGAGGTTTAAGTGCAGCAATAGATACATCATTCACGCGTGGTGTTAGCTCAACATCAACAACAGGAGCAGCAGAAACATCATGCACATACGACTCAGGCTCAACATCTACTAAAGGTAAAGCATAACACGGTAGAATAAGCATAGGACCCTTATGGGTCGCAGATTGAGCAAATACAAGGTCCTCCCCACCAATATGAAAGGTCAGTGTCCTTAACCCGACATCTATAACCGCCTGCGCAGTATGCAAAAACGGCCTTCCCAAAATAATGGGAGTGTGTGAATCCTCAGGTATGTCTAACACGACAAAATCGACAGGTATAAAAAAACTTTCCTAACTGAACAGGAATGTCCTCTAAAACTCCTAATGGTCGAGATAAGGTTCTATCGGCCATCTGGACCGTCATGTTAGTACACTGAAATCTGGTGAAACCTAACCGTTTAGCTAACGAAAGTGGCAAAACACTCACACTAGCCCCTAGGTCACACAAGGCATTATCAATGGTGTGGGTACCTATACGACAAGGGATCGAAAAACTACCAGGGTCAGCCAGTTTAGGCGGGCTCTTATTTTGGAGGAATGCAGAACACTCCTCCGTCAAGGCGATGGTCTCGACAGCATCAATTGACCTCTTACGTAATAAAATTTCACGCATGAATTTTAAATAAGAGGGTACCTTCATTATCAGCTCGGCGAATGGAACGTTCACCTTAAGAGCGCGCATAATGTCAGCAAATCGCACGAACTCTTTCTCAGCCCTAGCCCGTATCAACCGACTTGGATATGGAGCGTATTTCTCATCTGCTCCCTTTCGTCCTTCCCGAATAATGGCATTATTTATCATTCGCTTGCTTAATCCCTTCGGTCGAGGCACATAAGCATCATCAGTGGTCAATCGAGCAGTGACGTCGCTCGATCGAGAGCCTTCTTCATCAACATTATTCGATCGAGCAACAGCTTCGCTCGATCGAGAGCTTTCATCATCGATAGTGGTTGATCGAGCAATAGTTTCGCTCGATCGTGGTCTTTCTCCAGAATGGTTGCTCGATCGAGCAACCTCAATATCAGCATTATTCGATCGAGGACCAGAATCCCCTCGATCGACCAAATATTCAACAACTTCACTCGATCGAGCAACAATACCCCCTCGATCGAGTGAAAAATCACTGCAGCATCAGGAACTTTGAAACTCGTACCAGAAAGTTCACTATCAACAGCTTTCGGAACGTTATAAGTGAGACCGCTTCTCAATGTGATCATATTAAGGGTCTCCTTCCTCTTTTCAATCTGGGACGGCAAATGGCCGGGCTGCCTCGTCGATTGATTACCCGCTAGTTGAGCAATTTGCGACTCCAACAACTTTATAGTCGCATTATTGGCTTGGTCCGATTTTTGCATTTGGACCGCCAATGACTGAATCATCGACTAAAGCTCCCCCATTTCAGAAATTCCTCCCGAAGAAGAAGAACTAGCTTGATTTGGCACGGCAAAAGAAGGAGGCTTTTGAAAGCCTTGCTTGTGTGGCGGAATGTAGCCTTGTTGTTGCGGCGGAGATGGGTTCAACACAGTTTGGCTAGTCCACCTCAAATTGGGGTGAACATTGTTAGAATTGTAGTAACCACCTCCTTGCCTATACTGCTGAAACGAGCACACTTGCTCCCTTTCAGCAAAACAATCTACGGCTGAGTGTCCCGGCTCTCCATACCTTTCACAAGTAACCAACTCCTCATTTTGTAGCAAATGCACCATTTGTTGATTAGCATTGTTCTTTTCCCATTGGTCAAATCTCGCGTTCAGCTTATCCAATTTGGCATCAAGACCGTCCGAACTCACGCTAGCTACGGTTCGCGTTCCACTTCGTGGGTTACCATACTCGGCGCAATGATTCGCCATCTCTTCGATCAATTTCCAGCCTTTGTCGTCATCTACATCTTGCTGAAATTGACCGTTTGCAGCAGCATCTAAAATGGCCCGATGGTCATCGTACAACCCATTGTAAAACTGGTTGCACAAAAACCATGGCTGAAACCCATGATGAGGAACCGACCTCACTGCTTTCTTAAACCGACTCCAAGCATCATACAAATTCTCCGTGGCGGTTTGCTTAAAGTTCATGATTTGGGCTCTCAAGGCATTGGTCCTTTGCGGCGGAAAGTATTTCTTGTAAAACGCTAGAGCAAGCGAAGTCCAGTCAGTAATACCGGCTGCTTCTCTATCCAAATCCGTCAACCACTCTCTCGCATGATCATTGAGCGAGAAAGGAAAAAGGACCTCCTTGATTTTATCTTAAGTTACCCCCTTAGACGCGGGGATGGAAGAACAATAGTAGGCGAAGATTTCCATGTGCGCCCTCGGATCCTCACCGGGCACCCCGCGAAATAAGTTCCTTTCGACCATGTTGATGTAACTTGGTCGAATATCAAACGTGTTTCCAGCTTCATCTGTAGCAAGCTTAAAACCTTGAGGGATGGCCGCGGCGGTAGGCTCCGAATGACTAGCAATATTCGGCATTTTCACTCGTAATACGGTCTCAACAAATAGGTTTTCGTAAACGGGACCATCAAAAACACTGTCGGAAGTACTCAAACCTTCCTCCCGACGAATTCTCGCTAATTCCCTCTTCCTGCGTAAAAGAGTCCTTTCAGGCTCCGGATCAGCTTGCACTAAATCAGCCTTCAAAGACCTGCGCATACGCAACTAAAGAGAAAAAGTAAGAACGGTCTTAAGGAATTAAAAATTCCTTAAGACAAGACAGAAAAATAAACAAACAATAAAATTGCCTCCCCGGCAACGGCGCCAAAATTTGATGTCTGTCGTGGTACACCAAAAATAAAGTCCTAGGTCAACTAACTATGCAGTCAGCGGAAGTAGGGTCGATCTCCACAGGGTGGTAACTATTGTTCGAAAACTAGTCTGTCTAAGTCACAATTGAGGGGTTTGAATATTTGATTTTCTAAACTAATTTAAAAGAGAGAAATAAAGCAAAAGAGAAATAAAGCAGAAATTACGGTTTAACAATCAGAGAGAAGGGGATATGCCAGGAATCGGTCCACTACGGTATCATGCATAAACGGGTTCACTCGGTTCGGTCAATCTATAGCTAGAAAGAGCGTGGTCGTCGCCTTTCGGTCTCTAATCGCTCTAGGGTCACCCTAATTGACTTTCGCCCTAATTAGGTATCACCTATCGAATTTATGCAAGCTTTCCCTACCAATCTTTCGATCTAGGTCGGGGTTAACTAAACAATTGGTCTCCTGCGTGCACTCAATCAACCAATCACAATAAATTGCGTAAAACGATTGCTAGCATCCAAATTGACTAAACAAATTACTACCCTATCATGCATAAACCATAGCTTCCCTCATCCTAACATATTAAGAAATTAGCTACTAATGCTACTAGTAATAAAATCACAAATAACATACGAATAACTAAGATGCGACATCTTAACGATAAAATTAATTAGCATAAAAGAATAGGGCAGAAATAAAGTAAGATTGAGATTAAAGGTAGAGAGGAATTACAATCTAGCGAATCCGGCGTAATTAATAAAATTAATTCATCGTTCCTTTTCCGCTTTGTGACCACGTCTAAAGCAGAAATTAATAAACTAATAATAACAATGTATAAATATAATCTCAAAAAAATACCTAGAGAGGACGGTTTATTACTTCTTTAAAGAGGAGAATCCGGGTTGATCTGGCGGCGTCAATTGAGATGACGATGATGGCGGCAATGACGATGACGATCATGATGACGACGATGGCTTGTGGTTTGAGGATATTATGTGGGGGAGGTAAAGTTCAGAATATATGTGAATGATACAACACTTGTATGTGTTTGTTGAGACCGGCCTTGTTTAATGGACATTAATAAACACGGTATGCGAAAAGCCGTTATATTTTGCTTCAAAACAGACAACGGTTTTGTAGGAAACCGTAATTGAATAGTATTATTTAAAACGGATAAGAAATCATTGTTGTCTTAAAGCTTTTCATTTTGTTTGAATTTACCGCCAAGAAATAAAGCATGAAATTTATAAAGTTAATAACAATGGCCTAAATCCCTGAACTGTATACGTCCTAAACAACTGTTTAGGTATAACCGTTGTATTTCATATTTTATTTTGTACGTTTTTTCTTGGTAAAAATATAAACAAAAAACCCTTGGTTTACATTTGAAAAAGTTTAATACAGTAGTTCATATAACAGCAAGACAATAATAAAACGATTGACGTAAAATAACAACAGCAGTTCATACAACAGCTGACCCTCTCACGGCTGCCGGGAACATTTTTTGGATTTGCTAGTCTCTTCATTAACCCAAATAACTTCATCATGATCATCTCGTGTATATATGTTTGGAATGTCAACATTTTCAACGTCATTACCAAATTGGGATATAACACTGTGATCAAGTCCTTCAAATTCGACGTCTTCATCATCTGGAATTCGGCGATGGCAAGATAGAACAACTGACCACTTCTTATCCATATGATCGGTAACATAAAACACTTGTTTTGCTTGTGACGCTAATATAAAAGAATCGTCCTTGTTTCCAACTTTGTCAAAATTTACTAATGTGAATGTTAAATCATCCTTTCTAACACCATTGTTATTGTCAACCCACTTGAAATAGCGGTATCTTAAAATCCATGTAGTCTAAAACCAATTCAAGTTGGACTTGGAGGCAAATTTGTAGAGTGAAAGACAAGCTTAGGCAAGGATTTCTGCAACAACAATGGTTACTGAAAACTTATAATCCCAATGACAGTTATGATTGGCTTATGGGACCAAGGGAGAAGGTTAAGTGGTCTCCCTATGTCTGGAACAGAATGAGTATGCCCAAAGTCAACTTCATAAACCGGCTCTTTGTGAAAGATAGACTAGAAACCAAGGTGAGACTTAGCAAGTTTGGGATCATCAATGATTGTATATGCTACTTTTGCTGCAATGCTCAGAAAACACAACAGCACCTGTTTTTTTACTGTGCTTTTAGCAGCAAATGTCTGAATGAGATGCAACAGTGGTTGAGAGTTGTTACTTTGAGACCCACGACTGACTGGCTTTTGAATTAGCGTTCAAGAGGGTTGCAGAAAAAGAAGGTGATAATGGCAACTTAGGCTAACCTGGTCTACTTTCTATGGCTGGCCAGGAATGAAGTCTGATTTAATGGAGTTGTTCCTCTACCGAACGTGCTTGTTAGCAAAGTTGAGGATACAATCAAGTTTAGATTAAAATGTCTAGACCTAGATAAAGTATGTATGAGGGATAAAGCCTGGTTTCAGATGAGGAAGTTGTTATTTTAATAAGTTAATTGGCATGATTCCTTCGAATGTAATGTAGGCGAGGATGTTCACATTCTACCAAAAAAAAACCAATATCTCTTGAATAACTCCATAATATTGATTGTACCCACAATATAAGATTTTTATCCTTTGAACTAGCAAAGTATATTGTCTCAGAATCTACGCAAACTCCACTGTTTTGCATTGTCCTCGCCTCATCTTGACTGCGGGTGTGGAAAGTGTACCCATTGATCGCATACCCACTATAAAAACTTGCACGAGCATCAGGACCGAAAGCGAGATGTCGTAGGCTGGGTGAGTAACCATCAATTGGGTTGTCATCATCGTAAATAGTATCCTTAAACCAGTCACTAAGCGAGATGTCGTAGGCTGGGTGAGTAATCACCACCTTTCGTTCTTATGAGGGTGTTTAACCCTAAGGTAACGCTAGTGTTCTATACGGTAAGGCTGGACATGATCATCGTTAAAAAGAACGTATTTATGCGCTCTATGTCGCATGTCAGGTGACATATCCTTAGAAACACGACCCCTTACACCTTTTCCGTTCATCCAATCACTATGACGATTCCTAGGAGCTCCAATTAACTCATCCAAGGAGAGGTACGCGTAACAATACGAAAGAGTTTCATCGATAATTGCTCGCTCAGCAATACACCCCTCTGGACGATACCTATTAGATCTGTAATCCTTGTAAACTTTCATCAATCGTTCGAATGGGTACTGATATCTCAAATACACTGGCCCGAGATACAACACCTCCCGGACTAGGTGGACACTCAAATGAACCATGATAGTGAAAAATGAGGGAGGAAAATACATCTTAAACTGACAAAGACTGGTGACAAGGATGTCCTGCAAATATTCCGCTTCATCCGGATCAATGACTTTACTGTTGATTGATATGAAGAAATAGCAAAATCTAATTATAGCATGACGAACTTTTGGAGGTAGAATGGAACGAATGGCCACAGCCAGTAGTTGTTGCATCAATGTATGACAGTCATGTGACTTTAAACCAGACAGTTTTAGGTCCTGCAACGAAACAAGGCTTCTAATATTAGACGAATAGCCCTCTGGCACCTTAATACTGTGCAAGCATTCGCAAAACTCTTTTTTCTCCTTTTTTGAGAGAGTATGAGCTACAGGCGGGAAAAATGTCCGATTTCCTTTTGTTTTAGCGGCCGGCTCGGGCCTAATACCCATCTCAACCATATCATCCCTAGCTGCCTTGTTGTCTTTTGTCCTACCCGGAACATTCAGCAGAGTATTGATTATATTATCACAAACGATATTTTCAATGTGCATAAAATCTAGGCAATGTCTAACCGGGAGGTCACGCCAGTACGAAAGTTTGGTAAAAAATATAGGTTTTTTTTATAACCACGACAAGAAAACTTAGATCCTTTCTTCCGATACGGTATCTCAATATCTTTCACTTTTTCATACACTTCATGATCATTGTTAATATGAGGACTCCCACGCTGCTCAGGACATCCATTAAACGCCTTGTGAAGTTTACAATAGTAATGATCAGGACATAACCATCGACGAGTTCCTGTGTAAACATGCTTCCGAGAATGCTTCAAATATTCTGATTCAACATCCCCCTCACACAATTGGCAAGCCTCTTTCCCATGTACAGTATGTCCTGAAAGATCGCTGTATGCCGGAAAGTCAGTTACTGTACACAATAACGTAGCTCTCAGATTGAAACTTTCCTTCTTATAACCATCAAACACCGGTATCCCACTTTCCCACAGAATCTTCAGATCATCTAGAAGTGGTTCCAAATACACATCTATGTCATTTCCAGGTTGTCGAGGGCCAGATATCAACAAAGACAACATCAGATACTTCCATTTCATGCAAACCCATAGGGGCAAATTATAGATGACCAACACCACTGGCCAAGTATTGTGTTGAGTACTCATGTTTCAATGACAGTTCATTCCATCTATGGAGAGCGCTAGACGCAAGTTCCTTGCTTCTTTGGCGAAGTCAGGATATTTAGCGTCAAACTCCTTCCACTGTTGACCATCCGCTGGGTGTCTTAACTTTCCATCTTCAATCCTTCCACTACTATGCCAAATCAACATTCTTGCATCTTGTTCATTCAAATAAATTCTTATGATTCTTGGTATTATTGGAAAATACCACAACACCTTAGCTGGGATCCCTTACTTATTCTTATAACGCCATTCAGAGCAATGCGGACAATATGATAATTTCTCAAAAAGTTTACGGTACAATATGCAGTCATTGGGACAAGCATATATTTTCTCATATTTCATGCCCAATTCTTTAATCATTTCTTTAGCCTCATATGTCCGATTCGGAAGAACATTGCCGTCAGGAAGCATGTCACATAGCAAAGCTAGAAGATCGGTAAAACTCTTATCACTCCACCCATTTGACTCCTTCAAGTTATATAACTTTACCACCGCAGACAATTTGGTATACTTCTTACAACCAGTAAATGAAGGCATTTCAGATTGACTCAACTTCTCAATTAAATCATCAGCCTTTATTTTCCCATCACATGTAGCTTCAAAATCATCCAATCGATCATCTTCAGCAAACTTCTCATCTAAAACAACATCGGGTGTAGGTGAACGATTGTTTACATATACATCATATCCCCAATCCCCTTTATCTAAACCAGCAGCTTCAGGTGTATCATTATTTACCTTTGCATCAAATTCCCCATCCTCATACTCTAATTCTCTATGAAAAATCCAACACCTATAATCTCTACTGAAACTATTCTTTTCCAAGTGTATTTTGACATCTGGGATATGCAAAACCCTAATATTACCACATTTATTACAAGGGTAGAGATTACTGCGGGGAGATTAAAATTTTCATTAACGAAATTAAAAAATTCAGCAATTCCATCATTATAAGTGGGATCACCAAAGTCACCATCAATTATCCAAGTTTGACCCATATATAAACCAGTAGCTACGAAAATGAGATTACCTTTTTTAAGCTATAAAGATTAATGACGGCGACGACAACATAATTTAACACGGTTCTTACAAGACCCGTTGAAGTGTTTATAGTCTAAAACAACTCGTTTGAGAACCATTGTCATTATATTATTGACACGGAGTCCTACTATTTATCTTTCAATTTCCATTTATTATTAGAGTTGTTTATAAACAACTTACAAAAGTATGAAAACGTTTATTTTGATTGATTAATTTTTGATTGAATAATTATATGTTAACTTTTATTAATGTAACCTAAATCATTATTATTGCTTTGTTTAATAAGCATTTGCATGTAATTAAGAGTATAACTGCATCCTGCATTTTTAAAAAAAAAAGTCTAGTAGAATGAACTGCATGTATATTACAACAATAACGAGTATATCATACAATGACAAAAACAAAATAAAAAAGGAAAAACAGTACAACAAGAGAAAAAAACAAAATAAAAAACAGTACAAAATAAAAAACAGTACAACAAAAAAAAAAACAGTACACACACACACACACAAAAACAAACATCTTGATAATTAAATTAACGGATAATTCACGTGGTGCCCTTAAAGTTTGCCACTTTGCACGAAATACCCAAATTTTTGATCCGGAAAACTTAAAGAGGCCATAACTCGTGTTTACAAACTCAGAAAATTAATTTTTTTGTTTTCAAATCGCTCATCTTTTCGAGAACTATGATTTGAAAAAAAAGTTTAACGAGTTTGGAACTCATGACCAAGAGATATTATCACTCAAAGTTTGTTCGGTCGGAAAAACTTTGATGCAGAATAACTCCTAGCAACGGAATCCAAATGTGACAATTTTTTTTTTTCAAATTGTAGTTCTCGAAAAGATGAGCGATTTGGAAAAAAATTTCGTCATTTTCTAAACTCGTAAACACGAGTTACGACCTCTTTAAATTTCCGGATCAAAAATTTGGGTATTTCGTGCAAAAATGACAAACTTCCAGGGTACCGCGTGAATTATCCGTTAAATTAATTAAATTCCCTAACAGGGGTTTGACTAGGGGGTGGGTATTGAGGATAAACTTGATTATAAATCAAGGGTACTACATCGGCATCAACACGGTGATCAAAATGAGGCACTTCTTCTTCCTCCCATGATTTCGGTACAGTAAAAAAACTATACCGGAAAAACCTTCTCAGAAAATGAACGTCCTCATCAGTGGTTACCCATAAGTAAGGCCCAGCGTGTACATAACAATCCTTAGGATCGTGGTCATAAAAGTCACGTTTTCCCCTTCCATGGTCACGTGATGCATACCTTGCAGCGAGTTGTTTTGCTTGGCGAAAATCGTCAAGACCATCTCCTCGGAACTCGATCAGAGCATATCCAAGAAACCCACGACTCGAAGTCCAAGCCCGCTGGACTCTGCTAACATTTGAAAATCCATTCTCAATAAGGATGTCCCTCAACGGGGAAAGGCTCTTAGAAGATGGATTCCCAGCAGCATTGCGTGTGACTGAGAGATTGTGAATTATGCACGTAATTGGATTGATATAGCTGGTTAACGATTGCTCAGGAGGTGCGACTGCGGATGATGAAGACGACAACATTATTTAATTTTGATGTGGTTTTAATTTACTTAATAAAAAGAGAAGTAGATAGGTTGGTACTAATAAAGTGATTCTTATTATTATTGCAAATGTGATGCGTTTTATAGTATAAAGCTATAAATAATTAGATTAATTTCATCCATACGTTACATTCAAACTTCTAATAATTGTGCATGCATGGATGAGATGAATAATGGTCAAACAACCAATAATAATAGCGCCATGCATTGGTAAAATCATAAACTTTTCAGTTTTCATAGTGGAACTGCATTTACAACGGTTTAAAGAAGTCTTGTTCTTAATGGTGTAAATCAACAACGGTTTCTTAAAGAACCGTTATTATTTTGTGTAAAAGATATGGTAAAAAACAATCAGTACTGCAACTTTGAATAAAAAAAGAATCAGAAAAAGTAGAAAATACATGGCATGCATTAGTCAATCAAAATCAGTGAAAAATCTCAAATAATTAAATTGTTTGATAATTTAGTTTACGACGGGTTTTGTCAAACCGTTGTTATTTTGCTCATTGGACAACGGTTTTTTGGATAACTGTTGTTATATTATAAGTTTAACACGAGGCAGTGTACCCATTCTTATTTAATTTGTACCGTTTTCACTTTCCAATTCTTAACTTGTTAAGTTTCCAATTCTGATCTTATACCGGTTCAAATTCTTATTATCATTGTATCGTAGGTCTAGCAATTGTTGAAAAATCTTTCATGAACCTTCGATAGTACCCAGCTAAACCCAAGAAACTCCAAATTTCTGCCTCATTCTGCGGTGCTTCCTAGTTTGAAACTGCCGAAATATTGCTTGGATACACCAAACACCTTCCTTAGAAATGATGTGACCCATAAAATCCACCTTATCCAGCCAAAACTAACACTTGGACAATTTAGCATAAAGCTGGTTATCGCGTAAAGTCGGCAATACCAACCGTAAATGCTCCGCATGCTCCTCCTTAGTCTTGGAATAGACTAATATGCCGTCAATGAAGACCACTACAAATCGGTCCAAGAATGGACTAAAGACCCTATTCATCAAATCCATGAATACTGTCGGTGCATGCATTAGTCAACCCGAAAGGCATGCGTATGTCCTTCTCAAGTACCCCCGTCTCTCGACTAAAGTATGTAAATTAAGCACATATCACTATGTGATCGACTAGTCATCTCTTATGACTCTATGGTACTTGAACTTGCCATCAATCGCATCACACTCTAGTTACTTCGAGACGTCACCTCATATAAGTAACTAGGGGCCAATACTAAGTTAATCCAGTTCATTTTAATAGGGTTCAATATTGTCTCAACAACCTATTTGGATATAACAAAATAACAAAAGAGTTTTTATAATAAAACTCAAACGATAAATGCGATTATCATATATGAGTAATCAATACAACATTATTACATCATATCTTATAATCTAAAGCATATAAAATCCATGTACCCACATGGTGTTTTCATTAAGCTTGCAAAATAACTTGGTTGGATAGTATACAAGATAACTATCCATTCCAGCTTCGAAAACTACAATTTCCTTCTATCGATGTAATCTCGAATGACATGAAATTTTCTAAGTACATGTCTAGGCTCGTAACTAGACTTTGGGTTCTTTACCTTTAAAGATGCTCCCGCTGTTATCACATAACTTGTGATAGGATCTTTGGTGGAAAGACTCACTGTTAGTCTCCTCATTAACCACCTTATCCTTGTCACAATGTACTCAGACTCCGTTCGTAGAATTTGCAATGACTAATTCTTTAAGGTTTCACTAGCTATTTGCACTTTTAATAATCATTAGCAAGTCTAGCCTGAGATCTCAAATCATCTCTATAAGTTTGGAAACTTGAATTCGTGTATTCTTCAATACATAATTCAACTTCTCTTCCAAACATAAGAATGGATCCTTAATCCTCCTAGAGAAATCAAGGATGTTCTTGATGGCTATTCAATGACTTGTTATCAACTTGTCATGCACATGGCATACAAGTCGTCAGAGCGTGCACATATAATGGCATACATGATCGATCTAATGGCGGAAACATTAGTAATCGATTTCATGTGATCAACAACTTATTAGGTTCAGTGAATGACTATGACTCTATCATAGTAATTCCACTTTCATCAATATGAATAACCTCAATTTGTTGATGCTTAAGAGATGAAAGATCTTATCAACATAAGACTTTTGACTCTATGCCAATATTCTCTCACATAGATTCGGAAATCTAGAATATATAACACCTCTTCCTAGTCTCCCAATCGCTCCTTCACGAAGGAGAGCATTGGTACATCATTCTCAATGAGTAATATGTTATCTACATACAAGACATGGAAAAAACAATTCTGGCTCCCACTTAACTTCATGTATAAACATGATTCTTCAATAAAGTAAATGAAATCATTCTCAATTATCACATCGAAAAGTATCATTATTACAATCCTCTGATGCTTCCTTAAGACCATTATAGGATCCCTTAAGTAAGCTTTGCATACCATGTTAGGATTCTTAGATCTTCATCTAAGGTTTGTGTCCCATACACATCTTTCTCTAAATTTCCATTTTAGAAAAGCGAATTTCAATATTATTTGCCATTCTCCATCAAAATAAAATGTGGCAATTCCTAACATGACTTATCTAGATTAACATCTTAATGTTCATCTATGCAATTAGGTATTCTGAAGCTCCATTTACTTTGAAGAAACTATCACTTTAAAGTAAATCTAATCTCGAGTATAAAATCCCTTTTGGATTGTAAAGCAATTGCTTTTATGCAAAAATGTCGACTTGAGATTTTTAGCAATGACCTCTTATTACTTTCAAAAAGTAACATTTTAACAATAAGACATGCTTGTTACAATTTTACTCCCACTCTATCTTAATAGATTATATTCTATTACTTTCAAAAAGTAACACTTTAACAATAAAAGATGTTTGTAACGATTTTCTCTCACTCTATCTCTTAGAAATACTTCTATCTTCTTAAGAGATAGCTTTATAAGTTACAAACATTCATGGTGAAGTAAAACATGTTCGTCTAGACTGGCGTGTTAGCTTATAAGTAGACTTGCTCTTCTATAAGCTAGGCACACGTGAGTCTTATATGGCATTTGTTAAATAGACTTTCTATTATAGGTATATCCTTGGTGGATCATACATACAAGATTATGTGGCCGTAATTGGATTGCAAATCCCCATCATTTGGTAAATCCGTGTGACTCACCATTGATCGAACCATATTAAGTAAGGTTCGATTACTCCTTTCTGCAATACCATTGAGTCGCGGTGTGCCAGGTGGAGTGTGTTGTGATACAATACCACAATCCTTCAAGTGAGAATCAAATTCATTACTTAGATATTCGCCACTACGATTGGATCGTATTGCTTTAATCCTTTAGTTCAATTGGTTCTCTACTTCATTTTGTAATTCCTTGAATTTTTCAAACGCTTCACTTTTATACTTCATTAAGTAGATATACCCATATCTACTTATGTCGTTGAAAAAGTGATGAAGTAGTCATAATATCCTCTAGCGGTTAACCTCATTGGACCACATACGTCGGTATGTGTTAGTCCCAATATGTTACTTGCTCGTGTTCTTTTACCACTAAAAGGAGCACGAGTCATTTTGCCGAGGAGAGAAGATTCGCATACTCCATATGATTCACAATCAAATGGTTTGATTATTATAGCCGACACTAGTCTTTTGATGCGTTTCTCGTTTATGTGACCTAATTGACAATGCCAAATAAAGATTCATTTGGTTCACTTGTTTTGAGTCGTTATGATTGTATGTTATAGATATTTTGAGTTGAGTTGGGAGTGTCTAGAACATAAACATTATACAATGATTGTTCTTACACTACGCCAATTCTGGCCATCAATAACGAGCGTATCATAACAGATTAATGCATATAATAACGTCACTTAGATTACCGTTACCCAAATATTGGCGAAAACCTAGACCGCGTCATAACAATAACGGATCCCAAGGAAACACCGTTGTTATAATGTCTAGACAACGGCTTCTTATAAAACCGTTGTAACGATCGATTTACGGTTCCCAAAACTTCGTTGTATAATCACACTCTTGTCAACGTTTTTATACAACCGTTACCAGTTTAAGAAAACGGCCTTTGGAAAACCGTTACGAATTTGGTACAAGCAACGGTTTTTGGTGCCCGTTGTTATTTTATAGCTACGTATTTCCTGTAACCGTTACTATTTTCTATTATGAAAAAACGGGTTTTGATTCAACCGTAGTCAAAAAAGTTTTCAATTTGACCAAATTGACCACTGCATGC
>JAGPOY010000999.1:7760-21118 GCA_018983105.1 Silene uniflora
AATAGTTGTAATTCTCTTAGTAGTATTCAAGCATAATAAGAAGTTCTCTCAAGGTTCTCTACATTGTTCTTGGATACTCATTTCATTTCCTATTCCATTCTCGTTCTACATTTCGGTATTGCATTTCTTATTTGTTATTGTTTCTTATTTTATTGTGTTAATCTCCTTTTATTATTACATTGTCATTGTTTATTTTATCATCTAAATATCAATCTAATTTACATTATGTCTAATCTATATAAAGTTGTTAGTTTACATTTCATTATGAGTGAGTAGATTATTTGTCTAAAGGGGTTGTGAAACCATGCTAATAAAATATGATGTAATTTGTTAAACAATGGAGAGATGATGATTCTAATCTTTTGCTTATAATATATTCTCATTATAATTGATTAATCCATGATTAAAGGCCTTAACCATTGATTAAATATGTTAATTCATTTCTTATGTTGAGAAATACGGAAATGGATTTAGACCTTGCATATATTAGAGAATGGTGAATTAGTGCGAGAGTTTCTATGATCCGTTCTACGGTGATTGTCGCTAATATCGAGAGATGGGTGGCTAGCCTAAGCAAATGTGTTTTTATCATCTAATCTTATGTTTAATATGTTTCATTATATCTAAAAAGCATGTGTGGATCAATTCCCTTGGACTCCCTTTTAATATTGTTAATTAGTCATTACAAATCAACCAACAAATCAATCGATAAAACCTTGATAGAAAAGCATCTTTCGATTCACTCTATAATAGCCGTTTTCTCTGTGGAATTCGACCCCTATATACTACATTAATTTGTTGTGCCTAGGGTATCTTTGTGCGGGTGCGCGATAGCCCGTATCAATATCTTATGAGTTATTTTATTTAGGAGATAGATTCGTTTCTTGCGAAAGAATCAGATCTCACGGCATAGCTAGGGTTTTCGACCAAAAACCCTCGAGTCCTTCTCTACTATAAATACACGTGAAGTTTCATAATTCAAACAACTTTTCGAAATACAACAATCCTCTGCAAAACAATTTGAGCATAATTTTCTATACGTTATTTATTGTTTTGTGTCTTAATCTTTGCGAAAAGTCGTGCTTCCTAAATACTCGTTTGTTCTTAAAATTACGTTACAAGATAATAGTATTACATTGCTTCTTATACGTTCAATTGTGTGTGAACACTTAGAAGAGCAACAAATACTTTCGTAGTAACTTAAGTTAGTGTTTCGAATAGAAATATTCGTGCGAGTGTCGGGTAGAAATACTCGAGGGAAAATTTCGAATAGAAATATTCGAGTGAGTTACAGTTAGAGTTAACTGTACGAGTGGGTTGATAATTTTGTAATCCGGGGAGAGGTGCTAAAATTATTAATCGAGAATAGTGGACGTAGGCTTTGACTTGTAAGGCCGAACCACTTCAAAACTCACGTGTCTTTTCCTTTCTGTTTTCCATTTCGTTATTTATCGTTTTACTCTTGATTAGTCGATTAGTTAAAGTTTAATCAATAAACTTTAAATAATTGATTATATAGATACAAAAATAAAAAGTGGGCAAAAGTTTTTTAAATACTCAATTCACCCCCCCCCCCCCTCTTAAGTATTTTGCCTTGGATAGACTCTTCACCACGGTAGCAAGAATGTGCTACCTCTTGTAATGGGTCAGCAGATGATGATCAACATGAGTCGCAAGCCATAGATACGAGCCTTTTTGTCTAGCATCCGAATAAAAGGCCTCTTTCCCCGCATCTTCCGCCTCGAATCTAGCCGCTAATTTTCTTGCCTGACGATAACTATCATGGCAGTTAGCTTGGTCAAACTCGATAAAAGCGTAGCCTACAAAACCTTGCTTTTTGGTGCACACAGGGTACACTTTTCTAACCGCAATGAAACCGCTGTCATGAAGCAGTGGCCCCAACCACCCAAGATCAGGGTTTAAACCCTTTCCATTCCCATAATGAACCGGCAGATTATGGAGAATGCAAGTAAAAGGCTATGCGTAACGAGAACGTGATTGCAACTCCGGTTGACCAGCCATATTTTAGAGAGAAAGAAATTTAGAGAGTAAAATGTTTGGTAATTTTGATTTTCACCTAGTGCATATTAATAGAATTATTTTGGTCAAATTATTAATAGAGTTATTATTGGTCAAACAGAATATTTATTAAAGTAGTGTATAAAGGTTTGCATGCAGTGGTTAAGTAGGTGAAATTGAATACTTTATTGACTACGGTTGAATTGAAACCCGTTTTTTCATAATAGAAAATAGTAACGGTTACAGGAAATACGTAGCTATAAAATAACAACGGGCACCAAAAACCGTTGCTTGTCCCAAATTCGTAACGGTTTTCCAATGGCCGTTTTCTTAAACTGGTAACGGTTGTATAAAAACGTTGCCAATAGTGTGATAATACAACGGAGTTTTGGGAACCGTAAACCATTCGTTACAACGGTTTTATAAGAAGCCGTTGCCTATACACAATAACAACGGTTGTTTCTTGGAATCCATTATTGATATTACGCGGTTTAGGTTTCCTCCAATATTTGGGTAACGGTAATCTAAGTGACGTTATTATATGCATTAATCAGTTATGATACGCTCGTTATTGATGGACAGAATTGGCGTAGTGCTAATTCTACAATTGCTAAACCCTACAAGTACTCTAACACCATATTAGTATCAACGTTTTTCTCAAAAAAGCTAAAAAAAGTTCAGTAAAAATTTATAAACTGATACATCCATGGCAGGATCTAATTCTCAGAAACAAACACCAATGAAGAGTAAAAGAAAAAGCAATGAAGGAGATAAAGGTTAGTTCGTCTCATCTATACTATCTTTTACTTTTAAAGATTCTATAATCTAAAAGTTTAGGGGAGAAATATTTCCAATCAAAAACCCTAGGAAATGTGATTTTACTCTTAGCAATAATTTCACGACTACTTTCTCATATCTGAGGTTAGCTAACTTTTTGTTTACCTATTTTAGATAGTCCTTTTTTAGAGATTCGTGACATAACAAACACTGTTGGGCAAAGAAATTCAACACAATCAAAAAAGGGTAAAGTACCAGTAAATATGCCTACCTCAGGTATTTTTTTTCATCTTCTTATTTTGCTAAATGCAATATCAATTTTGATTTCCTTTATGAATTAATCATGTATTAGCGAGGTTTTAAAGTTATCTTTTTTTTACTCATTTTTTAGGTGAAGCCATGAATATGAGATTCACACAGAAAAGAACGTCAACGTCCAGTAATACACCTTATACTCCTTCACAGTTATCCATTCATAATTCAATTCAACAATCAAATATAAACATGTTCAGTCCTCAATTTTCGCAAGGTATGTCATTTAAATATGGATATTTTCGAACATAACTATTCGAATTACTATTTTATTTGTTAATTTATATGTAAATTTAAAAAATTATAAGTTACGTCTTTCTCTCCCCTACGCATGGGCGAATCTACAGGGGGTGATGGGGGTGACCTCTCACCCCCATTATTTTCAAAAAAAAAAAAATTTGGGTTAGTATGTCAAATGGCTGGAGGTTTGTCGGGTTTTTTAAATGGTGATGAGGAGGCCTATTTAGGGTGTCGAAGGGGAAGCAGGAGAGGGGCAATGAGGCGGTGTTGATGGGTGATGGGGCCGCAATCTGGTCGGAGTTCAGGCTTGCGACCTCCTGGCTCTGTGATTTAGTTCGTGGATGGGGAAGATGACGTCACGGGATTGGATTTTGTGGATGAAATGGAAAGCTGACCTCTTTATTTATTATAATATAATATAAAATAAAATATACTGTATAATAATATTTTAATTAATAAAAGGACACACGGAGGGTGGAAATGGTATGAACAACAAAGAGTTAACTCATTTTCCTCTTATTTACCTCTCTCTTCTTCTACTTCTTACACCTCATCTTTTTTTCACTCCAACTCATTTTCTACTATCCCTAGAAATTTTACTCAGATTTTCTACAATGAAGAGGTTTTCTTTCCCTTTTCTTTGACCCCACTATATACTATTACCATCAAACACTATTAAATAAATTATTACTTCACACACGTAAAAGCAATATACAAATACTCCCTCCTATTCAGGGTATTCTTCCCCTTTTGTTTGGGCACAAGAATTAAGGAGGTTATTAAACAATGAATATATTGTGTGTTGTGAGACTTGGAGAGTAATAAAATAAGAGTAAAAGAGTTGAGTGGGGTTTGTAATATGAGAGAGAAATGAATAAAATAAGAGTAGTAGAGTTGGGTGGGGTTTGGTGATAGGAGAGAGGGATGAATAAAATAAGAATAAAAGTTTCCAAATTAAGATAGGGGAAGAAAACCTGAATAATCCGTTTTAGGAAATAGGGAAGAAAACAGTGAATAGGAGGGAGTACAATAATGAAAAAAAAAAAAAAGCAAAAGCGTAAAAGTCCAAGTGAATTGGCACATGAGCCAAGGCAATTTACTCCCTTTGCAGAGGGGTTACCTTCTACATAGAGGAAAACAACAAGGTACCCACATTGAAGGGTTAACCTTTTAATAAGAAAAAGAGGTTAAAAGGTGGGTACTCCCTCTTTGTTGTGCTTGCTCTAAAGAGGTAAGTATAAGGGTTCGCAAATTCTTATTTCAGACGAAACTATTTCCCGTCTGAAATAAGACATATGTAGCCATTTACGATAAAATGTTAGAAGTACTATTTCTGATAAAATGTTACGATCATTTTCAGGGTAAAAAATGACACTTTAGTTATAACATTTTGTCATTAAATAGCTACATTTTATTAACAAAATGCTTACATTTGGTCCGTCTAATTTCACACCGTATAACCGTCTGAAGCAAGACTAATAAGGGTTATATTAATCATCATTATTTTCAACGTGAGAGAACTCGTTATATTACTCACCCCCAATCCATAAATCCTAGATTCGCCATTGCCCCTACGTGACATAACAAACAAGCAAGGACAAAGACTACCGGCAATTCAACCAACTCCTGTTAAAGCACCATTGTGTCAATCTCAAAATGGCACGTCTCTCATTTTACCTCAGTATTTTAAAATGAGGTTTTAAAAAAAGTATGTACCTTTTCCAGATTTTCAGATTTTTATGTTATTCACTTAATTTATTATTTTTTTAAAACCTCATTTCCAAAATACAGCTTCTTTAAATATGCTGCTTACACTTTATTTTTAAAAACTCCTTCTTAAAATAAAGTTTATTACTAATTTTTTTCTAAAAAATTTTGTGTTTTTAAAAATTTAAAAAGGTTCGTCGTTCTTGCCGCGTGTATAGATTAATTAATCCGTTTAATCATTAAAAAATGATATGTATTGATTTTAATCTACCAAGGCCTGAATTTACCTGACCTGTTTATAAAAATTAAGTTTGACAAACTCAACAAAAGTTCAGTTTACCATCACGATTTCAAAGCTGAATTCAGTCTGCCAGATTCAGTTTGCCAGTTTTTCCTGACCTATTGATTTATTTAACCAACTGACATGTTTAAAAAATTTCAGTTTGACAAACTCAACAAAAATATAAAAGCTCCTTTTTAAAATAAAGTTTACTACTAATTTTTTTCTAAATTTTTTTGTTTTTTAAAATATTTAAAAAGGTTCGTCTTTGTTGCCGCTACGTGACATAACAAACAATCAAGGACAAAGGCACTCATCAACTCAACCAAACCATGTTAGAGAACCATTGTTTCAATGTCAAAATGGTACGTCTCTCACTTTAATCATTTCTTTTTATAAAACATTTATGTATACATAGTTCAAAAACAAAGTTGACCTTAATCATGTTTTAAGACTACTTTTATGTTTTTCCAATACACATCATTTTATAGCGTTTGCTTTTACGCAAGTAATTCAAACACCTCCACATATCCAAAGGGAGACCTCATTTCAGCAAAGTAAGGGTAAAGCGCCAATGCATCATTCTCAAACTGGTACGACTCTCCCTTTAAGGGTCTTTATAAAAACAAGTATTTACCATTCCCCGACTTCTGATTTAATTACGTTTGTCACCTTTTTATTTTTTTTGTCCCCATTTTGTTAAAATGTTTGATTTTGTTCACAGCTTTTCAACCACACCCAAACAATCCAAGTCACACAACAATTCGGAATCTTAGGACCAAAGACAAACTATTGGCAACCTATATAACCAATTTTTGGAATGGTAAACGATTCACTATCTCTTTTTTTAAAAATTTAACTAATAACGATCTTCTTTATTTTTTAAACTCAAACGTGTACCTCAATATTGTATGATAGACTACGACATGGGGAAAGGTGTAAACGACTACCTACTTGCACAAACCTCAAGGAAACAACGGAAACAAAAATTGGCCTTAAAGAGATCGAATGGAAATTTGGAAGTTTTTCCGGGCCTTAGCTATATCTTAACCCAAGAACAACAGGCAGCCAAATTAGCAAGGCATAAGAGGAAACTTATCTTGCGTCATAGAAGGATTGCTAAAAAATCTTCAAGATCAACTCCCACAACTCTAAACAGCACCATCACCTTTGGTAAAATGCATCAAATCCTGTTTTTTTTTTTTTTTTTTCAAATGAAGCAAAAAATAAACCAACATAAAACGTACGATCATAGACCACACAACATAAAGTAATGTCTCGACATGACGGAGCAGAAGTAGTAGAGAAATTTAAGCATATTCGTGACTTCTCATAACCAATAAACCGATATTATACCTTATAGGAAGAAGGTTTTGCCTAACTTTTTGTTTAACAAATACGGGCGAATACAACACATAACAGAGTGTAAGTAGTGAACTTGATAAATTCTACAGAAGGTTCTACACAAGAGCTGTATCCGAAATCCGTTTCATCCAGTGGCATTCTAGACATCAAGTATTGAGGATCAAATACCAGATTCACATCCTATCCTATAGTATGAATAAATATGGGATAATAAAATTACATTAATAAATTGAAATTTTTGAGATTAAATGTAAGTAAACCAACCTTTTTCTGAACCGATCCATCTTTTTATGAGTTCCGGAAATGACGAACTGCTTCCTCATCAGCTTTGACCTCACATGCACACCATGTCACACAACAATAAACTGAAAAATTACATTTTTCGTATAAAAATAAATACTTTATATAAAATATAGAAAATTATAGATCAGAAGTTGTAGATCGGAAAATTAAAAATACAAATTTGAAGATCAGAAAAAACCAACCTTTAGCTTTAATAATGTTCCTTCAAAAAAACATGTTTGACGATGATGATCGTCTTCAAATCAGCAGCCAAAAGACCCGAGTTTTCATCTGGTACAAGCCTTCATTTGAACTTCAACCCAGTATTAAGAAAATTGTCATTGATGCTGATTTGGGCAAGAAAATGTTATAAAAAATTGAATTTGGGAGAAATGAAAAATTGGGCGAAATTCGAAATTGGGGAAAATCAATCAATCTGAAAATGGTTGATCGAAAAATGGTTAATCTGATCTGGAAAATATTGATCTAAACAAGCCTAGGTAGAAGGATGCAGATTGATGAAATCTTAGTAGGAAATTGACGTATTATCCTAAGATTTCAAAGAATTGGATGAAAATGATAAAATTGAGAAGAAAAGTTAGGGTTTTTGTAAAATGAATGAAAATGTATGAAGTTGGTTTGAGTCTTAGATCGTCTGGTAAGTGTAGAACGTTTTAATTTGGGACTTTTTTTTTTTTTAAATAATTACTAATTATGAATTGATTTGTTATAAACGTTTTTGACACGGTTTTCACTCACATGCAAATATATAACGTAATTTCTTTAATTATTTATTTCTTTTTATGTATTTTACATATTTTAAAGTAGTAAATTTTAAATTTTATAATTTCCTTTTTAAACTAGGTCTTAATAATTTCATAGTTATCCCGACTATATTTCTTCAAACTCCCTTCTATATTTCGTAACTTATAAATTTTTATATTATATTTTTTCTTTTTTGATTTTAAAAAAGAATTTAGGTTCAATAAATAGAATTTTATTTTATACTTTTTGCACAATTTATCGTCCTATATTTTTAGAAAAAAAGTGCACAACCCCGTAATTTTTCACGGGTGTTACACTAGTTATATAACATAAAACATAATCTTATAGTTTAAAAGATGTAAAACCATATGTTTGAAGTTCATATCACTAGCAATCTAGCATATTATGGAATATTGCTTGACAACAAGTCAACAACAATGTTGCCAATTCATTATTTATAGATGATTTTGTTAATGGTATATTTGAATGCCTCTATCTACAAAAAAACAGAATTACAGAATTATATAAAACGGTTTTTCTAACATGTGTTGCAAGAGTGCACATTAAGATGTCATTTTAAAAAATGAAAAATTGAAAGATAAACGCCATTTTTATTGAATGAATCTTAATAAAAGTATTTCCTTAATCCGTGTATAGAAATGCAAATGTATATTTATTTTGTATATTGATACAAAAGTCAACAACTGAAATTGTAATAACAAAAGATTGTAGAAATGTAGATATGGACGATTCTGTAATCATATAAAAATACTACGATTAAACAAAATCTTACAAACTAAATATCCTAGAAAGGTTCATAATTATTTTGAGTAGTATCGTGACAATAGGTTACGATAAGTATATAACCGGCCATGGTATAAAATGACACTGGTTTTGATAAATCATTGTGAAGTGTTTGTCACTTTGTAATTATAGTTCTCTTGGCCTAATAGGTAAGATGGAAAGTTTCATGACAATTGGTTACGTATTCGAATCCTATTTCTCATATATTGTAGGTGCCTTGCGCCATACTCGATAATAGAAGAAGTTTCATGCATTCGTGATTTGCAGACAACATTTTGTACATAGATATTTATAATGAATTAACCTTTGGATTTCTTTAGATAAGTTTGAAATAGCCCTACCAAATCTTAATATTTATAAGTCACAATCTAATAGAACAATTTACCCAACAAAAAAAAACAATAATAGTTCAAACATTTATCTTTAATTCTACTTCTCCACATAGATCACACGTTTTTTTACTGATTCTTGAATATGATTTACGAATTACTTCACACTAGTTTATAATGTTTTCCAGTAATGCATGACTATTTCAACAAACGCAAATGTTTGTCTTGATCGATTCTATTCTTTGTGTACAACTATCTTCCGGATTTCCCAATTAAGCTTCCCCCTTTACATCTTCAATTCCCCAAGAATTAGAAACATTAGTTTAAACATTTAATTTAGATAGATGATTTATTTTCTATAAACCGGACAAACAAGTATTAGGTTAACTAGTTGGAAAGCCCGTGCGATGCACGGGACTCCGATTAGGATTATCTATAAAAATATATTTTTGAGTTAATAAAGAAAGTCTAACTATGTTGAATCCTTGATGGAAAAAAAAATCATGGTTAATGTAGTTGATCATGATAAATTATTAGTGCTTTTAGCATAAAAGATTTGTTATTCAATAGTATTATATCAAGTGACAAAGTTATAGTATGTAGTTGGGTTTTAATTATTGCAGGTACAACCTGTTTTTAATTAAATACAAAACGCTATCTTTATAAACATGGTGCCGTTCACCAATATATATGAACCCTTAATAACGGAGACACGCCTTTATGTGTTCTACAAATTATTTTAACCTATAACACGTAAAACTGAATATGTTAACGTAAAACAATAGATATCATAATTATATATATTCAATTCAATGTGTTCGTTCAGAATAAATATTAGATCTCTTACAACATAATTTTACCGCATTGACAACTGTGCAAAAGCAATATTTCCTTTGTTTTTTTAATTTTTTATATATGACTTTCTCATATTTCGATTTACTCACTTCTCTCTTTAATATCTCTAAGAAATATAAGACTAAATATTATGATTAATGGTAACATTTTTATAATTTTTGAACAAATATATTTTGTAAAAATTAAAGTCAAAGGGTCACCTTGAAAAAAAAAACGTCATATATACAAAAACGGAGGATGAAATACATTTAGTGTGAATTCCTCAAAGATAATGAATTTTGCTCTCATATCTAACCCGACAAAAATACTTCGCTGAGTCTTGCACAATGAAAAAAAAATGACTCCTAAAAGTAAGAATGTACACCTTCTCATACCCATAATTAATAGAAAAGTTACATGCCTCTAGTTGTCGCACTACCTGTCACAGGTAAAAGTTTTCAAAACCATAACCGCCTCAATTTGTTGAAATCTTAAAATAGTTTCGTTCTATTTAAATGTTATATACTCATTTATTCTATACCTTTCTTAGATAAATCTAATATTATTTTTACCCATGGTTGACAGGATTTAAAATTCAGTTTAAATCTAAAAGTTTATTTATATTCGCTGCATTCAAGACAAACGCAATATAACAGGACATTTGTGATAGATTTTCCTTTTTGATCTGATTTTTTTCTTATTGTAGAGTTAACAACTTTTATTATTATGTGGAAGGCTAACATTTATTTTGAACCAATTGTTTATTTATTATGTTTCTCCGGATTATGGGGTGATGTTTCTCCGGATTATGGGATGATGTATACGTACTTTATTTATTACCAAAAAAGAAAAACAATGTCTAATTATTAAAATTTGTTCTGAACCAATAGTTATTTATTCTATTAATCAAGTTTATAAAATTTAAAAAAGAAATTTGAAATCAATTCTTAAGAATAGGCTCGAAAGCAAGTAAATATGATCAGAAAAAACATCAAAAAGAAATTAATTTGATATGAGGAAGTTCGGAGATCATGAAATATCTCATATTTTAGCTATATTTTCAAGAAATAAACTTAAGCCTATTTGACAAAATTATCTTTTATGTTCATTTTTTTTTAAGTATTTGGTAGATAAATTATTTATCAAAATAAGAGTACCATGTGAGAAAAAGCTACCAATTTTTTTATTTTTAATCCATCAATTTATAATATTAAATATGGAGTATTTTGTAGTTCCTTCTATGTCATTTTGCCCAAAAATAGCTACATTTCATTTAGTTTTGCAAACATTTTTTATTTAATCAGCTAACTTATTAGCTTCTTATTATATGTAGTATATGAAATTTTTTTAGTAGATGAAATTGTGAAATGATTTTTATTTATGTGAAGTTGTCAAATAGTGTAGGTTAAAATAGCATTTGACCTTTAATATAATAGAGGATTCAATATTTTTATCACTTATTTGCCACATAATGAAACTGATGCAGGAGCTGGAAGCCAGGGCCTTGTGAAATTCAGTGATGGCCAGGCCATGACAGGCCATAGCCTCAATTCTCTAAGCCATGGCCAGGCCACGGCCTATTTTCTGTAAGCCAAGAGCAGGCCACAGCTAGCCAGACCCAAGCCAAGAAGGAATTCTATCAGTTCTCATCAGGCCACCAAAGCCAGGTCCCACCCAAACACCAGCTGTCACCATGGCTAGCTGAATCCTTGTTTAACTAAGTCCAAACCAACACCCAAGGAGCCAGAACTAACCAGTGCATACAAGCCACAGAAAAATTCAAAGCCAAGTCATTTGGAGAAGAAGATAAGGGATTAAAGCATAAAGCAGATTGTCATTTCTGGCCAGGCATGGAGAAAGCACCTTGAATAAGGATTGAGGCTCGTTTTTCCTTATTTCAGATATCACCTCACCACTCCAGTCCAAGCCAAGAACTTTGTCAACACAAGCAACCAAAGCAACAGCTACCTATCCCTTTCAGAAGACTGCAGAACTTTTGTTTGCCTAACTTTACATTAATTCTTGTTGTACTCATTAGCTTATCATTTTCCTACTTTTATTTGTAATCTCAGAACAATTCCTGGCCCTTGGATGATATCTCTAGGGTTCTCTTGTAACAAACCTGAAAACTGAGAGGCCTATATAAGGACCTCCTCAGAACCTGGTTTACTCAGACTTTGAATGAATGAAAAATTGTTTGAGAAAAATCTCAACTTTCAAATCTTAATTCCAATAGATTTCTAGGATTAACTCAGGTTTAGTGACACTTCTGAGTGTTGATTAAGTACCTGGGGTGAGTCTAGTTCAGTTCATGTGCCTTGCTGTGGTCTGAATTATCCTCATTGTTGTCTGAGTCTGGTAAATTTCTGTGCTTTGCTGTGATTTTACCTAGCTTAGGCTTAAATTACTTCACTAAAATTCCTTTGCTTTTCAGTGGTTTTTAGTAGGGTAATTATATCCAGTCATTCCATTTTATTTATCAGAAAACCAAAAAAGAGCAACAACAGTCTGATATTGAGTGCCTGAACTGTGTCTGTCAGAGTTTGGGATTTTATTAAAAATACTTAGAGGTTGAATTAAATTCTGAAAATTGTTACAGTGTTAGTTTACTCATTGAACTAAATTATCACAAATTTTCATGATTTTAGGAGGTCATTTGCTATTTTTAAGAAATTGCTGAAAATCGTTGCATTCTCTAAAATAGCTGATTTTCCTGTTTTCAGGGTACTTTGTCAAAATCTGTCTAAGTCCCCTAGTTTACATATCAAAAACTCTATCTCAGCTTCAAGTTACAAGGCCTGTGAGATGCACGAGGCTCCCAATAGGATCATTTTTAACAATATAGATGTTGCGTGTCCTAAAAATTCCCTAAACAACAGATTGTAAACGTTGATTAGCGTTATCATGGTTTGGTAATATAACTCAGCTAAGTTGACTAAAAAAAATCTATTGAAAATTGGTGAAAACAAAATTTCAGGGTAAATAGAGTTAATTATTGATAAATCATCGGCCCTCTAGCTTTATTTATTGTTGCAAACACCACTATTCTTGAAATCACAATTTCAGTTTCCCAAAAATGAACCCACGATAACTCAGACGGGCCATTATGAGGTTTGTAAATTAGATTAGCTTACGGTATCTACCAATATATTCTCGCCCGTAAACATATAACCATGTAAAAGTTAATTGGCGAAACGCAAAACAACAAGTATCTCAATTTTATATGTAGCGTGTTTGGAGAATTCGTTAGATCTCTAAACAGCAGAATTAGTTTTTCACTATCTACAATTAATATTGCTTTTCGTCTATTAACTTCATGTAAAATATATAACATGACGCCTAATTTGGTAGTTATGCGAAAACCTCTTAAACAAATTTCTTCGTGTCGCCTTGTTGTTCTTGACGCTGCTACGTAAAGCTAATCATGACTAAAACTGACTTGGGCAGATAAACTCCAACGTAATTAATTGACTAACCCTTGACATTTTT
Source organism: Silene uniflora (assembly GCA_018983105.1). Classification (NCBI taxonomy): domain Eukaryota; kingdom Viridiplantae; phylum Streptophyta; class Magnoliopsida; order Caryophyllales; family Caryophyllaceae; genus Silene; species Silene uniflora. The sequence goes on from JAGPOY010000999.1 coordinate 20,964, forward strand.
TTATCGTAGTCATGGAATAATATGACCTCAATGGATATTGTTTTCGCTTAAGCACAAAGTTTTATGAGTAAATAGCAAGATCATGTTGGATCAAAACATAATGTGCATTCATTTGATTCAATTAATTAATGATGATAACATATGTACACCCTTGA
>JAGPOY010001000.1:0-32873 GCA_018983105.1 Silene uniflora
AAGCACGAGCGGTCCAGCACGAACCAGGCACGGCGGGTCTGGCACGGCACGGCCCGAGATTTGGCCCATTTCTTAATTATTCAACTAAATTCTTTTTGTTTAAATATCATTTCTTAATTATTTAATTAAATCGAGACATTAAAAATACAAGTAATCAAGTCGGACTACATGGACTCAACGGCACGGTACGGTGGCAATCCCATGACATTAAAAAATTACAAAAAACCATACTATTATAATAAAAAGAATTTTTTTAAAGAAAAAAAATAAAAAACAAAGAGTAAAGGAAGCACGGCGGGCCGACCCTTGAACAAGGCACGCCCAGCCCATGGGCCAGGCACGGCCCGGCACGGTGGGCCACCGTGTCATAGAAGGACCGCGGCTCGAATAATAATCAGTGGGCCGGTACGGCACGGCACAGTGGGCCAAATCGCCGTGCCTGGGCTGCGCCATTTTTTATGGTCGGCACGGCGTGCCGGCCCAGCACGGTCCACTGCCAACTCTAGGTGTATGAAAATTCCAAAATATTGTTGTTGAGTCTTGATCCCATGACCTCTTGGTTCATAACAATATGCTTTTACCATTGTGACATATCCATCTCTTTGGTAAATTTGTAGATCTTTTGCTATATGTATATGTGAAATCTGAGTCAAAAAAATATTTACCTATAATAATTATTAAATATATACTTTTAGTTTATATTCAATGTAATGTATTTGCTAAGCTAGTTAAATGAAGTTGAAAAAAATATTTTATTTACTTATGGTAATTATTATTTGTACATGTAGTTACATTTAATGTCTTTTCAATATACATAATCTGTACTTGATGAGTTAGTGAAATAAAGTTAGGATGCTGATTAAAGAAGGTTGGTAGACAAAGGACATAAATAAAATACATATTTTAGGTACATTTAATAATAATTATAGGTGCATATCACATTTATTTTAACTAATTATTAACCACAGTTGAGTAAAACATCAAGTACATTTTATTTATATGAGAGATACATTAAATGTCGACCTGTTAAACAGGTTAGGCGGATCTGGTTAGGGTGAGGATACAAGTCAAGAAATATTTTCTAACGACTTCTTTTTAACGAGTTTTTTAATCAAAAAAATATTTTTTAAAAATGTAAAAACATTTTAAAATTAAAATTTTAATCATATTAAATGTTTATATTAATTATATTGACATAACTATTAAAATAAAGTTTTTTTAGTAATTATTTTATTGTTAAATATTATAAGTTATATAAAATTGACCTTTTTAGTTGAATTTTTTTATTTTAAGTAATAAAAAAAGAAAATTTTTAACTATTTTTCCAAATATAATATATAAATACTAATATTTTAATAAAATTCTTAATTCAGCTTCGACCCAATGGGTCGATCAGTTTAGGTCGGGTCTCGACTCTAAAATAAGGGGTTATTTCGGGTTTGGGGTCAAACGGGTAAATATGATAATAATTACACATTTGAGTGGTAAAAGTAACAATAATAATGGCCATAATAGTGATCACACGTTTGAGCAATTGAGCCTATATAATACTTATTTTAGTCTAATAAGAATTATTTTAGTATAATATTTCGTATTTTTTTAAATATATAACTCTAATACATTTAGATAATTATAAAATTTAGTTTGATAAAATTAAGCAATAGAAAGATTTAACAAATATTTGATATATTTAGTTAAATATATAAGCGTGATAAAATTGTGTTACTATCAAGTAATTAAATAAATAGTAAAAATAGTTGTAACAACATTTGATGTAGTAAATATGATAGTAATCACACATTTGAGTGCTTAAAATAACAATGATAACAACCAGATCAATAGCGAACGTTATAGTAGCAAAAATGAGAGTATTGAAACTAACAATATTAAATGTGGATGTAGTGAAAGTAATACTAGTGACAACAAATGTTATAAAAGTAATAGTAGGAACAACGGAGAAAATATGAAAAATTAGCTAACAATTCGGTTTAAGGAAAATATTTTATTTATTTAAATATATAAGTTTTTATAAAATTAATGATAATAGTGAAGCTAACTATAAAAATAGCGGAAATAGCCAAAGATACAACAGTAATCGAAGTAGTAGTAAACGTAATAATATTAACAGATGGGATGTTGTGGAAGTAATAATATCAACAACGGGAGAATAAATGAATGTGTCTCATAATTTGTTGATAAATTTTGCATCTCATCTTTTGAATGTGGCAATGTTTCACGGCCCAACACTCACGTAAAGTGGCGCCAACAGAGGACAAAATGATGGAAAACCGACTAAGATGGTCTGACCTTGTGAGAAGGAGACCTATGGACGCACCGATTAGGAGGTTGGAGACCTTGGGCACAGAACAGGTTGCTAGGGGTAGAGGGAGACCAAAACAGACATGGGAGAAGAGTAATAGAGCACAATATGAGATTTATCGTGCTTCATGAGGGGATGATGATGGAGAAGGCACAATAAAGGGAAATGATACATGTGGATTTTTAATATTTGATGTTTTTATTTATTTTTTTTTAAAAAAATTATTTGTTCTTTTCGAATTTATTACACTTTTCATACCAACAACTTTTTTATATTAAGTTTTGCTTCGATTTTCAAAATCGTTTTAATTTTTATTTTCGATTTAATTTTTATGTTTTTATAAACAAAATGCGGACTTCGTTTTTAAAATCTATAAGTTTTCCTTTGCTTTTATATTATGTTACACTCCACTTTTTTTCCCGCTTTTTTTTTTTTCCTTTTTTCTTTTTATATTTTNTTTTCGCTTTTTGAGATGTACGTTCACCCATGGCGGTTCCAAAGGATGATTCATGTCAGCCGCCCCCAAATCATTTTGGGACTAAGGCCCAGTTGTTGTTGTTGTTGTTGTTGTTGTTGTTGTTGTTGTTGTTTTTCAAGATATATTATAGAACAATATATTATAAATCGTAAATGTATGTGTTAGAAAAGTCTAACACAATTATATTTCATAAAAAAAAAAAATTTAAATTGTAAATCGAGGTAGCCCGGACGGGGCCGGACACCAAACCTAGTAAAATGTAAACTACAAGTACAAATAATTACCATAATAAGATGAGTTTTTTGTCAAAAACTACCTTATATTTAGGTATATTTGTAAAAACACTACCTTAAATTAATTTTTTTGTTTTCTACTACCTTTGTTTTCTTTATTCTTGGTCAATGACTACCTATGCTAAGAAGATAGTCGAATTTGGTCATTTTTCTAACTTAAATCTATCTCCCTTGTCGCTTTTATGTTTTAATCTTACTTAGGTACGATTTTAACTTTAGTAGATTTTCGTAGTTATTATTGAAATGCGAAAACATAAATTTTGCTTATTTGAAGTTAAATTGTTGGTTGAATGAAGTTGATTATTGTTGTTTGATGTTAAGCGAGTCATGTGAGATAGGTTAATGTCGCTAAATCGAGCAAATCTTGTCATACTTTCAGCATAGGTAGTTTTTGACCAAAAAAAGAGAAAACAAAGGTAGTTTAAAGCAAGAAAAATAATATAAGGTAGTAATTTTACAAATACCCCTAAATATAAGGTAGTTTTTGACAAAAAACTCTAATAAGATCTACAAATTCACCGAAGAGATGAATGTGTCACAATGGTAAAAGCATGCGACTATGAACCAAAAGGTCATGGGATGAGACCGAGACTCATCAACAACATTTTGGAATTTTGACACTTCCTTGATGCAATTAACTAGAATAAGTAACAACTTAACTACACATGTAAAATTACTAACCTAACTCTAAGGTTAAGTCACAAATGCCACGTGACATGCTCTGATTGACTCTATATGAAAATTTTCATACACCTCGTATATGCGTATCATCATTCACCCTCACTTGCATTTTGCGAGAGGGCCACTATCCATCTTCAGTTTTAGACGGACAATGGCCGTCTACAATGAGACGGCCTGAAACAGATTTAAGATAGTTGACAAACTTTATTAACCCACCTCAAAAAGCAGATTAAAATAGTTGACAATTTGACAAATCTGTGATTTATGAATATCCCTTAACATTTTACAACTAATCATAAAACATTAAATAATTAATTACAAGAATAAATCATTAAATATGTCGTAATAAATCCAATTATTATCATCATCATCATAGAATTGCGTGCACCGTTAAAAATCAATTCACTTCAACCCTTTACTTCATTCAATTTGTCTGATCCAAACTAAACACTTGTTCATCACATATTAATCAATCAATCAATAAAAAAAAATCCAGATTTTAATAATTATTAAATCAATGGAGTCTGCTGCTCAACGTCGATTAAGAGCTATTCAAAATCATCTTATTTTATCAAATGAAGTTGAAGATCATGGTTCTGCCATTCTCAGAAGTCAAACTGCTGGTGAATTTTATAAAGGTAGTTTCTTTTTTACATTTTTAATTTTTCGATGCAGTGGCGGAATTAAGGGGGCTAACAGGTGCGCTCGCCCCGTGAGCAATGAATAAAAGATTAACTCCTTTAGTTAAAATGTTCGATTTTTGTTAAGTTTATTTTATTTTATTGCTAGTCCCCCCCTGCCCGTATAATTTTCGCTATAAATCCTGGTTCCGCTACTGATCATGGGTAACTTTGTATAGATTTTGATGCGGGAAATGATTTGTAGGTGGATATTTGTATGTTTTGTTTGATTTTAGCTGGTGGGTCATGGCCTCATGGGTGTGAATGTTTATATGGAGTATGATATGTTTGTACAGAAGCTGGATGTTGGTCAGTGGCGGAACTAAGGGGGCTAGTAATCTGAAGCAATGAAAAGTTTGAAAGTTTTGATTTTTTGGAAGTTAGCCTACTGCATTACTAGTTCGCCCCCTGAAAATTTTGGTTCTGCTAATAATAATGTTAATTCAGCATGATCATGGAGTGTATAGGATTGATGTAGTAGAATTATTTGGCCCCACATTGAAGTTCGAGAACAAGGCGGTTGACGCGGTGATGGGTATGTTCTAATTCCCATGTGATTCCCTCTCTCAGTATATGAACAATTACCTTAGAAAATGAAAGGGGAAGAAATATAGCATTGGATTTATTGTTGGAGTAGATTGTAGAATGATCCGGTCCTGCCAATATAGTACAAGAATGGAGCAGCTGATGTGTGTTGGGTGTGTGTCCTATTCCCCTTGATATTGCTCTTTTCAGTGTATGGACAATTACCTTAGGAAATGAAAGGGGAAGGAATGTAGCATTGGATTGGTTGTTGGTCCCAATAGACATAAATGGGTTTATACATTGTGGGTTCTTCGGTGCTTGTTTGTTGAAGTTTCTGCTTCTGGGTTTAGTTGTTTCGGATTTATGTTTGAAGATTTGGAACTTTTTGTTCGTGGGATTTGCTTATCATAAAAATATTGGTACGATAGTAAGCGCAGTTGTGTGTCTTTTCCAGTTTTACTAAGGATGCTTATGGCTTAATTGTTGAGGGGAGATAAAGGGGCGGCTGTCATTGTTTAGTACTAGTGGGGGTGCGAATGAGAGATGATTCAAAAATATATTTACGCTCTCTTTATGCGCCAGTGGATTTGGACTATTTTGGTGTCAAATGTCTTGTATGTCGAGGAGATGTCATTGCTTCTGGCTATCTAGAACACTATCCTAATTATAGTATACATCGTTGAAAACTTGAAATGTCACCTTCAGTAGGAGTAAAGGTTTCCCTTCATAATTGGTTATGTTCAAAGTTGAAGAACTCTGTACAAGCATAACTTCAAAGCGTCTTTTCCTCATCATGTGAGCTCCAATTAACTACAACTAAGAGGTTCATAATTTCTTTGATATTCTTACAGATTACTTTATTTCATTGGTAGTTCGCCTGTTGAGTACAAATTTTGGTTCCGCCGTCGATCATAATGGGTAACTTTGTTGAGATTTTGATGTGGGAAATAACTTGTTGGTGGATATATGTATGTTTTGTTTGATTTAATTGGTGGGTCATGGGTGTTAATGTTGTAGCAATCTTTTTGAAACCTCATTATTGGGTGTGAATGTTTATATAGCTATATTGGAGGAACTTAGGTGGCTAGCAAGGGCGGCCGCTCCTTACAGCAATGAAATGTTTGAAACTTTAATTAAATATACGAACATTTTGGAGGTTGACATAGTGCATTAGTAGTTCTCCCCCTGAAATTTCCTCTCCTGGCCAAAAGTTTGGTTATGTAATTGATATTGTTGATTTCAGAGGGTGTGATAAATAATTTCTGTTGATTGTATTATAATGCAGTGTATAGGATTGATGTAGTAGATTGTATAATGATCCGGTCTCACTTTTAGAGTTTGAAAATGGACCAGCTGATGTGTGATGGGTGTGTTCTAATCCCCATGTGATTGCTCTTTTCAGTGTATGAACAATTACCTTAGAAAATGAAAGGTGAAGGACTGAAGCATTGAATTGGTTGTTGGTCCCAGTGGACATAAATGGGTTTATACATTGTTGGTTCTTCAGTGATTGTTTGTTGAAGTTTCTGCTTCTGGGTTTAGTTGGTTTCGGATTTATGTTTGAAGATTCGGAACTTTTTGTTCATGGGACTTGCTTATCATAAAAATATGGTACGAATGTACGATAGTAAGCGCACTTGTGTGTCTTTTCCAGTCTTGCTAGAATGTTTATGGCTGGAAGACTTCTTTGACCGTGTATTAAGAGAACTCCTATGGATACATGAGAGAAGTGATTTTTTTCGTTGTGAATATGCCGAGCTATGGAAATTATTGAGGAGGAACTGTCATCTCACGGAGGATAGTCTGGGTACTTGATCTCCCAGGAGTTGCCATTTATTGGGAATCTAGGATCTCCCCAATGTTAACTCTTCACTTAATGCATCATAGGCCAGCTAGTGAAGAGATATTCGTCTATGATTATTATCTTATAAGTCTCATTCATTACTTAAACTATGCATGGACCAAGCGACATGCAATTTCAGTGTGGAGTTAGTTAAATGTCATATGGGATATAGATGTTGCTGATGTTTATCGCGTATGCTTCGATATTTTTCATTTGTCTTTGACCTTTTTGCAGTGACATAATAAAGTATGATACAGGAACCCAAATATCTCAAACACTTACCTAGAGATTATACTCAATAGCTAGAGAAGCGCAGTTATTGACGGGATGCCTCAAGATCATAAATTTATTATGTCACTCTTGTTATACAATGGGGTTAACTGCACTTAACATGACTGATTCAAATTAAAGTTAATGTTTGAAGACAAACTACCAATTTTTAATGGTGGAAGAAAGTCTCTTTTGTATAAGGGATAAAAGGAGAAGGAAATATACAGAACTGGTTTTATAGTCTGTTCTCTGTCGTAAGATGATTTTCGGAGATTGTTTTGTTTAACATTTGGTGGCTTATCATTTTGTTTGTGTCAAGTCCTTTAGGATTTAAGCTGTGTTCAGCAAAATGTGCCCCTTTAGATCTACTTGTTCAGATAGAACTGACGCTTGATATTTTTGTAGGTGACCTGTACAGTGTAGTCCTTCCTGAGAAGCTACATACAGGAAAATGGAATGTGTACAGGTTAGCTATTTTCTGATGAGTTTCTGAATCAGTATACTTTTGCATTTAGTTGTCTCGTGTGTCTTGTTATTGGTTTTATCATTTAGTAACACCTCACTTTGTCTTAATTTTGAGCAGGTCTGCTCGGGCCCCACTGCAACTTGTTAGTAGATTTCCAAACCATCCTGAGATTGGGACTCTGCATGATAACTTTGTGTGAGTTTTTTTCGTTGACATTGGAATGTTGTAAAATTGTTTTGGGTATCTCTGTTAACACCTTGTAATGTGCAAAATTTGAGCAGACATGCAGTTGAAAGTTTTCCAGACTACAAGTACTTGGGTACTCGAGTGCGGATTGATGGAACAGTAGGAGAGTATGTCACTCGATTAGAAATTATTTTTTCTGCAATTTTAAATGCAATTTCCGTTTTGGGTCATCTAAAAACAGCCTCTTTGTGTTTTTAACATTGAGGTATGGTCCCGTACATCCGACCTCGCTTAGCCCGCCATTTACGGGACCATTGAGGATTTGGGTAATCGGTGATGTTATTAGCTGGCGACTAAATCGATGATAATCGCCAATATAGATTTTCTTCGTTTGATTTTGTTGATTCTGAAGGTACAAATGGACAACATACGGAGAAGTGAGTACTGCTCGTTCCGCTGTAGGATCCGCCCTTCAGAACTTTGGGCTATCAAAAGTAAGTCTCGTGGATCCAATCTTCATTTCTCTTATGTAAGGATTATGTGGGCTCCAGAGTGGTGACGTGACGGTGAGGCTGAAAACTAAAAGCCTCCGTTGATTACATGTTTTGATTACAAAAACCAACTTTACCCGGGCCCCTGAATGGGTCTCGCAAATGAGGTGTCAAAAAACAAGAGGGAGATGTGAAAAATAAGAGGATGATAACCTCTCCTCTCTATTGTACATGCTCCAAGGGGAGGCCGAGCTTCACTAATTTAGTAATTTTACATGTGGTATTAAAAATACAGAGGAAGGCTTAAAATTAAAATAAACGCCGTCTGTGGGGATCGAACCCACGACCACGCGGTTAAAAGCCACGCGCTCTACCACTGAGCTAAGACGGCAACTTGATAGATTACTAAGTTTATTATATTTATCAATATACTATAAATGAACCCAAACACACGTTTTTAGTTTCTACTCACTTTGCAAGGGTTTTTTGAATAATTAAAATAAACGCCGTCTGTGGGGATCGAACCCACGACCACGCGCTCTACCACTGAGCTAAGACGGCAACTTGATAGATTACTAAGTTTATTATATTTATCAATATACTATAAATGAACCCAAACACACGTTTTTAGTTTCTACTCACTTTGCAAGGGTTTTTTGAATAATTTTACACGTGGTATTAAAAGAACGCATTACCCCAATGTCCCAAGGGGTCCCGCAAATGAGAGGGTAATGTCGTAATGGAGATCAGATGTAGTGATGTGCGTAACCTTATCTCTAGGTTAACAACCTAGATAGGTTTTTTCGAGCATGGTTTTAAGTATTAGCTACAGGGCTTTGATCCGTGTCCAATTATCAAGGAACAATCAGGGAAGAAAATTATATTTTGCTCTTTTGTGTAATTACATGGAGATAGGAAAATATTGCAACTTTCCCTCAAAAAAGAAAAGAAAAATATTGCAATCAAACTAGACAGCAACCGCATGCCATTTTGGTTACGCGGAAAATCCAAATAGGTAAAAAATCGCGGGATTAGGAATCCAAATTTTCCTCTATAATATAACAGTAGGATTACATATCTTCTTCCAAAAGATGGATGGATTATAATCTCTCTCTCAGACAAATACTTTTATGTGGATCTCACAGTAACTTAGAAATTATTCTTAAGTTCTTGACTACAAAGTGGCTCTCTTTAATTCTCACAATACTTGTTAGTTATTATTGTGGATCATTGAATTAATGTTGTATCCCCCTCAAAGCTGTTGTACTTATAGGTCGTTAAGGTAGAAGTGTACCCACCGTGTACGCATGTTTCACAAACGTGATTAAATGTATGAAGCTCATACATCCAATGGAGCGAGTTTCTTTGCGCATTAACACATTCATGAACCATCATGAATTAATGTAACGAGCAACCGTGACCAAGAGAAAGATTTAATACTATGGTTTAGCGATAACCCATGATTAGAATTACATCTAATGACTCGTTCGGCCGTTCACAATTAAATGAAGCACGATGAGTTTATTCCATCATAATCACAAACACATAATTGTGAGTCTTTGACTCTTTGGCTCCATCAGAAATAGAAACATGATTTATGTGTTGTATAATTATGTTCTATTTCATTTGAATCTCGTCTAGCTTTTTATGTCAGCTCAGCTGTATTCTTTCTGTTTTATTCCATTCAAATTTTGTGAAGCATTTTATCCCAGCTTTTGAATTGAAATCTGTAGCTGACGCACAAGTCTATTTTCAGACTGATTTATAACCTATTTTGCATGTCTCCAATGTTCCACTATTTGTTTCTGACAGGGAATGAGTGTTGGACTCTATTTTGTCAACAGACCAGAATGGGTAGTTGTGGATCATGCTTGCTCAGCTTATTCATTTATCTCAGTTCCGTTGTATGATACACTTGGTATTGTATACTCAGCTCTTGTACTTCTTTTAATACCTCCTTTGTTTTGTCAAAGTCCACCGAGTTCTGAAATTAGCTTGTTTGACTCGACTATTTTCAGGCCCAGATGCTGTAAAATATATAGTGAATCATGCCGACATACAGGCTATTTTTTGTGTACCAACCACATTGAATGCTGTGAGTTTTTCTGATGCGCGTGGTCTTTCACTTGTTTAAAAATTTGGGATGTAGTTCTCTGACTTTACTAGAGATTTGATTGGAACTACGGGTCTACTATCTTCAGCTTATGTTGACTTAAATCTATATAAAAAAAAATATAGAGAGAGCAGCTTCTTAAAATTAAAATCAATAAACGCCGTCTGTGGGGATCGAACCCACGACCACGTGGTTAAAAGCCACGCGCTCTACCACTGAGCTAAGACGGCAACTTGATAGATAACTTAGTTTAGTATATTTATCAATATACTACGAAGTATAAGTGAAGAACCCAAACACACGTTTTTACTCACTTTATAAGGTTTTTTGAATATGTTATCTAGACCATAAGTCTCTCATTTTTATATTTTCGTCTCATTAGAAATTTTCAGATGAGATCCACATAATCAGTTACAAAATCAAAATAATTTGAAGAAAATGAAGTTCCAAATGAACAGACCAAGGGACGTAGACGAGAGGAAACTGTGGCAGAATGAGGTATATTGAAGTAATTAAGGCCAAGGGCATAGCTAAGTAAAGAATGATGTCATGGGGGTAATGAAGAAAAACACAGAATAATAGTAGCCTAGAGGGTTGTGGTGGTGGTGGTCTGGTCACTGGTGGTCGTGGATATAGGAATGATGAGAGGCCTATGCGTGTTGAGAATCTTGAAGTGTTGTTAACTTCTTGGAGGGACGACGTAGAAGTAGAAGTGTGTTCTGTACTGGAGAAAATACTGGATAAAAGGATGGTAAAAAAGGCGGGAATGATGAAGAGAAAAAGAGAGATTGTTTTGTTCTTGGTGGTAAATTGACAGTTTTTAAAAGATGGTGAGGCGGGCTGGTATTTAGGGAGGAAGAAGTTAGCGTGGTGAGGCAGAGAGATGAACGCCAAAAGGTAGCCGAGGTCATAGCGGTAAATTCAGTTGTGCACCCACTAGGAGAGAAAGGACGATGATTAATTGATTATATTGATGCTCATGGTAATTAGTTGATCCAGATGTTGGTGAAGGACTGAAGTTGATGGAGCTGGCAAGAAGAGGCCGCCATGGTGGAGAACTATAGATAAAGGAGACTAAAAGGAAGGACTCGAAGGAAGTCAAGTGGAAAAAGAGATGTAGCAAAGGGAGTATGTGTATGCCATTGTTATTGGGCATGGGGTGTCGATCTGGTGGTGGCCGGGAGGGTGGTTGCTAAGGAAGTTTTTAATTTTTTGGGTGAGAATGGGAAACTGGGTTTTTCTAATATGCGTTTCTCTCCTATTCACAGCGTCTTTATTTTTATATTCCACTAACTAGTTTACGAGTCGTAATGCGAACATGAAAATTAATAAAGAATTAAGTATACCTTTTAATAGTCTGAGGAAGTTTCTCTAATTAGAACACTAAATGAAGTGGTGGAAACAATTTTACAAGGAAGTGATCAATGGTTTCTCATGTTATAAGTATAGTTTATTATTTGTTTGCACTATTTCCTGCTAATTTGTGTTCTGTTTGTGGAAATCGCAGTTGTTGAGCTTTCTATCAGAGATTCCTACTGTTCGTGTCATAGTGGTAGGCTCTCTCAGAACCTTACATGGTGTTATAGATAGCAATCTATTGTTGTGGCGTTTGACATTGCATGTTGCACAGGTAGTTGGAGGGGTGGATGAGCACTTGCCCTCACTTCCTCAGGCATCAGGGGTCACTCTTATATCTTATTCAAAACTATTAAGTCAGGTAACTTCAGTGTGCTTTGCTTACTCTAAACTCTGGTGGGATAAATAATTATATTCATTAAAAAGATCATCATGGCTTTATCAAATAAATAACTTGATAATTCCTCCTTTTATTATATCTTATTCAAAACTATTGAGTCATTTCTTAGTCTTCTGCTAATTACAGTTGAGGCAAAGCATGTGGTGAATGGTCCAGACGTAGCGTCTATCCGCGCATTACATCCAGTTCTTAGATTTTGCTCCATACTTTTAACATAAATTGAACCTTTTTATGAGCCATTTCCAATTAGCAAAAGGGATATTTTATGGTGTAACCCTGAAATTTTTAGTTTTCTACGTGGTACCCCTACCTTTTCTTTATTCTACTGGTTACCTCTATACTTAGTCTCTACTATGACCTTATTGGTTTTATGTTTCTTAATTTGGTCCGTTAATTGATCCACTAATCCACCCATTAACCTAGCCAATCAACTATTAACCCACACATATACCTATTATAACCCATGAAAATACATCAACCCACCATTATCATCATGGTTCATGAAGGCATCAATGGTAGTTTGTGGTTGTTAAAGGTGGTTTGTGATTGCTCTCGTAGAGGAGGATGAGATTATGTTAGTGATGAGAATGGACTCAATGGCGATTGAAGGAGGGTAACTGGGAGAGAAAAAGAATTAATAGAGGGGTTGAAGAAGGTCATTGTAGAGACTAAGTGTGGAGTTCAAGGATGTAATTTAAAAAATGTAGAGGTACAACCGTACAACTTAGAAAACCCAAAAACTCTTTCCTTAATACTAATTTCCTATGTTTTCAGTACGATCTAAGTAGCTACATTTGAGTTTATATTTCTTCCTTGTGGGTGCAAAATTTGGAGGAGTATTATGGTAACCTTAGGGGGGATGTCTATGAGTTGACCACACTATATCAAGGGTGAATTCACTTCTAAGGTAGTGGATTATCCATGGCACCTTAACTTCGTTTCCTTACCCTTATTCTTGTACTGTTACTGTATTGTATTCTTGTTACTCTTCTGTTGGCTCTTTAGAGTGACATATTTCCGACCCACTTTAGAATCTAAGTTATTGGTTTTCTATTTGCTTGTTAGTACTCAAATGCATCCTTTTTTTTTAAATATTTTTAGCCAGCAATATAGTAAATATGTTGGTAAATACGATTTCAGGGCCAGAAAAGTCTTCAGGCCTTCTGCCCTCCCACACCAGAGGACGTTGCAACAATTTGTTATACTAGCGGCACAACAGGGACACCAAAGGTACAATCTCTCTGTATTTACAAGTAGATGAGTAGATGACATATCTTGATGTGCTAAAAGCTTATGTGTTTTTCCTTGAAGGGAGTTGTATTGACACATGGAAATTTGATTGCAAATTCAGCTGGTATGAGCAACATGATCAAGTTTCACCCCACCGATGTGTAAGTATAACCAAGAAAAATATCCATTTTGGATGCGTGAGCTTTGGCAAAATCCATATTGGGTGTACACTAATTTCACTTTCGGTACCTAAGGTTTGAACTAGTTCCACTTTGGGCGCGTAAGGTTTATGTTGTTTTACTGTGGGTACCTCTAATTAAATTTAACTTTCTAACTATTAATGTGATGTAAAACATTTTTGTTGTGCTGTCCCAATTTCTACATAGCTCATTTAGTAATTTTTAAAATGATTTCCTTATTTTTTTCATAGATATAAATTTCTTAGTTCATTGTTTTTGGCTTTATATATTTTACAATAAATCCTATTATATTATACGGAGTATATGATTATTATTTTGTATCAACATTTGAGTTAATATTTTGGCTTTAGTAATAAATTTTGGATCAACATTTTGAGTTAATATTTTGTTTTTGACTTATCAGTACACAATGATTGTATCACTAAATAATATGTTCATGTTGCTAACTATTATATTAATTTTTTTATATAATATATTCCTTAGTTCTTACTCCGTATAGTATTATATGATATCATAAAATTGGTCACATTTCTCAAAATATATTTTACAAAAATAATATTATAACAACCCGCTCAAATAAAAAATTGAAAATATTATAAAAATTATTATATTGATATAAATATTTTTTTGGTAACTCAAAATAACACCCAAACAAACCATCAAGTAGAAAAATTATATATTTATATGTTGCATCAATAAATAAAAAATAATGGTTTTAGTTAAAGCTGAAATGCACCCAAAATGAAACCATTCGCATCTCCAGTATCCATAGTGGAATTGTGCTAGAAACCTGGTAACTGTAGTGGAACTAGTCGAACCTCAGGCACTCGATATGAAAACGTTTCTAAATCGAAAGATTCTTACACGTAGGTAAATGTATATCTCCTTTTTTCATGTGTAAATTCTGTATATACATTATACTCTCTAACTTTCTGAATGCCACAGCTACATATCCTATCTTCCTTTGGCACACATATATGAAAGGGCAAACCAGATTCTGTCAGCCTACTATGGCGTTGCTGTTGGTTTTTACCAAGGGGTAGGTGATTTGTGTTATTTTAGTGTCATATTTTTCATAGATGTTAGACTACTTCTTTTCAAGGAAACTTAATGGAGGCTTATTTGCCTGGCTTAGCTTGTTGCATGTTGGTCTTATGTGTGGTTTCTTCTATCATACTATGACATCCTACTTCAATATATATGATCTATTTATCATCAAATCAATTGAACTTGGGTTAAAATAGTCAGAACTATTGTTTGAAGCCAATATTTTTGTCTCTTCTTTTGTGGTGATAGTGGTGTCTTGGTGTGCAATCTACAATTTTTTTTTCAACTGATGGAGTGTTAAAAGCATGGTATTAGATATTTGCGATGAAATTGCTTCACAATCGAGTTATTAAGTTCAAGAGGTTACTGCTACCTCATTTTGAGGCGGTATTGGTCGCATTTATGGCGAAATGATCAACCTTAGGCCGCAACAATCGCTTCCAAGCTCAAGATTGGAGCCAAAATTTAATACCATGGTTGAAAGGACAATTTTACCGCTACAAGTCAATCAAGTTGTACATTGTTTTATAGGACAACTTGAAGTTGATGGATGATTTGCTGGAGTTACGTCCAACCATTTTCTGTAGTGTTCCTCGCTTGTACAACCGAATTTATGCAGGGTAAGACATTGTTAACTGTTAAGTGCCATTCAGAGATATAACCATGGGTTTGATTTCGGAATACGTGTCTCTGATATTGTTTTGTGTTCTAGGATTGTTAATGCTGTCAAGACTTCTGGTGCTCTTAAGGAACGACTCTTTAATTTAGCTTATAACTCAAAAAAGCAAGCTATAATAAATGGTATTGTATCTTTCTCTACCATTCTTCATTTCAGTGTCCAAGTATTCTGGTTTACAGCATGGGCTTTTTATGTTGTGTGGCTACTATCCTCGCTCTCCCCAATGATCTTTCATTAACTCCATCTATATAATTGTCTGGTTACAAGAGCTATATCATTACTGGCAAGGTTCGATGTGTGCAACCTTCCTTTCCAATGATTCAGAGGTTGTTTTCCATTGACCCTTAAACAAACACGGTATGATTATCTACTTCTTCATGAAGAATGAAGCACAAAGGGTTTAATGACCATTTGATTTACTTCATTGTATTCCGTAGCTAAAAAAAAGCCGAACCATCTTTGGCTCAATTCAAATGGACAGTGGTTGAACTGTCTTCCCTTAACTTCCATATTAAATTAGGAAATGGCCAGGGTTGTGAGCTATACTGTATCTTGTGAGCTCTTTATAGCTCGGCGTATTTGATTAATGCCCTTATATTTGTAAGTTACATTCCTTTTGTTTTGTTGGGGTTCATATGTTTTTACTGCCTCCTATCTGCATAGAGTGTGTGTAGTTGTGTGTTTTTGAATATCTGTTGTTAGTTTGAAGTGCAATTGTAATTGTATTGTTCATACTTTTTTCAGGTAGGAACCCGTCGCCCATCTGGGACAAGCTAGTATTCAATAAAATTAAAGCAAAGGTAGGTGGCAGAGTTCGCTTTATGGGATCAGGTGCTTCACCTCTGTCGCCTGATGTCTTGGACTTCCTGAAAGTGTGAGTTAATTGTGATCCACTGGTAAATTATCTCAGAAAGATTATTGGATGAAAAGTACTAGTAATGCAATTATGTGCCCTTTTAAACCAATATTAGAATCCGTCCCTCGGCCAATAATCCGTTGTGCTAAAATTATGAACTTCTCACCTTTAGGTGCTTTGGCTGCCAAGTGGTTGAAGGATATGGAATGACTGAGTCGTCTTGTGTAATAACCTCAATGGAAGAAGGAGACAACTTGTCAGGTCACGTTGGTTCTCCTAATCCTGCGTGTGGTGAGTGCATTTTGGCTGACAGAACATGGCCGGGCCTCAGTTTTCCAGCTGCTTAAATTTTTTCCCAGATTTATCTTGAGAGATATTAATAGTTCACTCTTCACATTCTCTGACAAGTGACAACAATACACGTTATAATTAATATATTTGTGTTTTGATCCTACCAAACATATCATGCTTGTCCTGTCTCTTGACTTTCCTGCCTAGTTAGGAAGCTAGCGGTGATTGAACAGTATTTTTTTACGAGTATCTAGTGGAAAATGCATTTTTTAACTGTTACTGTTTTCTTTGGAGTGATAATATCCAAGTGTTTAACTATGTATACAAACAATTCTCTTGTTCGTAGATATGACAGTTACATGTTTAGATAGTGACAATTGGTGATTGACACATTGCCTTTTATCTTCTATAAAGAGGTAAAACTTGTGGACGTTCCTGAAATGAATTACACCTCTGAGGATCAGCCATACCCTCGTGGAGAAATATCTGTTCGAGGCCCCATTGTTTTCAAAGGCTACTTCAAAGATGAAGTTCAGACGTACTGAATCTTTTATCATTTGCTTATTCTTTTGTTTTCTTGAAACATTTCATTCAATGACTTGCATGTGATTTATTCTAGGAGGGAAGTTATTGACAATGATGGATGGCTTCACACTGGAGACATAGGGCTTTGGCTACCTGGAGGCCGCCTTAAGATAATAGACAGGTGATTTGCGTAGTTGGCAGTCAATTAATTTCTTGATGAGAGTGTGATGCAGTGTAAAATGCATTTGTTGTAATTTCTCATATTCAGCATTTCGGCTTAGTTTCAAACCTCTTATTTGAGCCATACTGAGATAATCCATTGACAGTGCATCCGAAGTGCCAAATCCGACTTAACACAAATGACCAGTTTACCATGATTACTTAACACGACTGTTGTCTAGTCCTTTGAAAGTTTGAATTATTTACCCAGGTTATTGTTTTTTTCTACTTGCAGGAAAAAGAACATCTTTAAACTAGCACAGGGCGAGTATATAGCGCCGGAGAAAATCGAGAATGTATATGCAAAGTGTAAATTTATAGCGCAGTGCTTTGTATATGGTAGGCTCAGATGCAACCCAGATGATTTAACAGTACAGTCATGTATTTTAGTGCAGAGGATAACTTAAGCCTGAAACTGTTGTCAGGTGATAGCTTCAATTCGTGTTTGGTAGCAGTCATCTCTGTGGATCCCGAAGTATTGAATGCTTGGGCTGCTGGAGAGGGCATTAAGGTAATTTATACTGTTTCTACCTACCTCAGTAAAAGCAAATTTTTACAAACATTGATGTATTCAGAATTCACACTTGGGTGCCGGTAAAGTTGGTTTCATGATATTGATGTATAGCTTTTGATGACTATCACAGTAATGTTTCATAGTGTTACTAACAAAATTCATCTTCCGACTGTTCCACTATTTTGATGGTTGGTCCAGACAAGGATATATTTAACGCTTCAGTTTATTAACATATTTTCACTATTACTTGAATCACAGTATGATGATTTAGCCCAACTATGTAACGATCCTAGAGCAAAGGCCGCAGTTTTGGCTGAGATGGATGCTGTGGGAAGAGATGCTGGGGTAAGGTTCTTCATTGCACTTTTCTGCTCAATATGGAGAATTCAGTTCTCTTTCTAACTTCTTTTAATGGCCAGTTGAGAGGATTTGAATTTGTCAAAGCTGTAACATTGGTGCCGGAACCATTTACCGTGGAAAACGATCTCCTCACCCCAACATTTAAGGTTTGTCTCTTACTCTCCCTACACCATTTCGGTGCCTGCCTTGCTTGTCTCTCTTTATTAAAGTTCAAGTCGGGCATACAAGGAAAAAGATTTCACACAATGTTTGTATAACTTTAAATCAGGCCAAAGGCCAGGGCACTGCAACCAAAACTACAGCACCAGAAATGAACTGCAAGCAACATCGAGATGAGCCAAGGAAACACTAAACTAGAAATAGAGCCAAAGAAAAACCAAATGATCCACACACTACAAGTTCTTCAACATTATCATTTACCCCAACGCCTCTAGGCTCTAGGGCTCTTACCTAAGGCGGGGTAGAGGGTTCGGATTTATGCAGCATTACCAGACTTGCTAACAACACAGACTGGTTGAGCCATAATGAACTTTACTTCGACAGTTCCGTTGGATGACTGTTATTGGCTTATTGCACAATAAATGGTCCATATAGTCTGCTGAAATATAACTTAAAATAAAATATAAGAATCTGTCATTTCGCGTCTGGAGTTTTTATTAGTTCAGTTTGTAAGCTCTACATCGGGTAATGTGGTACTCATAATATTGTCTGTGTGTTTCAGATAAAGAGACCTCAAGCTAAAGTTTACTTTGAGAGAGCAATTGCCGAAATGTATGCACTTCTT
Source organism: Silene uniflora (assembly GCA_018983105.1). NCBI lineage: Eukaryota > Viridiplantae > Streptophyta > Magnoliopsida > Caryophyllales > Caryophyllaceae > Silene > Silene uniflora. The sequence goes on from JAGPOY010001000.1 coordinate 18,808, forward strand.
TCGAAAATGGATCCCGCTCAGCAGAAGTTGTAACAGAGAAAATAGGTGCATGAAACAGTTGCGACAACTCAAAGGGACAAGGGATAGAGCAATGTGGTCGATAAACTTGCGTTTTTTTCTTGGAATTTGGGAAGGTTTACGTTTTACTCCCTTTTTACTAAACCTTTTGAAAGGTTATTATAACACTGTATAGTGAGATACTGAGATTCATGCACTAATAAGAAAACTGGTTGAAATAAGAATGTACGAGTACTTATTTATACATAAGAGAGAACGCACACGGTGCACCATTGCTGTCTCATCCCAAGGTGGCAAGATTTTCGCTCTTTTATGGATTCGGGTTTTGTAAGTTGGTTCAACTGCAGATATGGTGCATGTTTTTGTGGAACAAGAAGTTGATGGAAAGAACCGGAAATAGAGGTCGACGGAACAGGAAATACAAAGGAAAGGTGAAAGAACCTAAAAATTAACGAAAGAGTTGAATGGTATCAAGTGGAAACACAAACACTAAAACAAAAGACTGAAGAAAATAAGGATCTGCCAAAAAAAAAAAAAAAAAAAAAAAAAAAAGATGTCAAACTTTCATACATTATAGAGTTGTGATAACGAAAATCATGCACGCACTTTTATATACTCTCTTTGTCCCGTTGATTTGTTTATATCACAAATTTACTGCATTTAAACCCGAACACCACATTTGTTTTCCGGGAGGTTAATGCGTAACGCAAAGTACATCTTTACAGATTTACCGTTGTTTCAAAAGAAATCTTTATTTTTAAATAATATTGTGAACGAAATTAATTTAGCAACGTTATGATATTTGGTTATGATATTTGGTGCAAACCGGATTCGAGTTGGATAGGACCACTAGGGTATTAAAACTCACGAATATTTTAGAAGCATTCTCAGGTTCGAACACGAGACCTTTAGTTAAGCTTGAACAATCCCCTTAAATTTTAAGTAAGGTCTCGAGCCAGCCTTTTCGGGCCGGGCTGGTTTTGTCAGGTCTAATTACAATATACAACTGGTGCTATTGTGTACTCAATTACAACCCGGAATAGTTTTTAGAAAAACTAAACGGAAAATGTAGACGACACCTTGAGTTTTGACTTTTTGCACGAAATGCCCAATTTTTTTATCAAAAAAACTTTTAAGAGGTCATAACTCGTGTTTAGAAGTTGAGAAACCACGATTTTTTTCAAATCGATTATCTTTCCGAGAACAACGATTTGAAAAAAAAATGTCGTACTTGGATCCCCTAACTAGGAGTTTTTGAATGTCAAAATTTTTTTGACCGAAAAAACGTTGAGTGATCATATCTCTCGATTAAAAGTTCCGAACTCGACAAATCTTTTTCAAAGTCGATCTGATAAAAAAATTATTATTTCGTGCAAAATGGCAAGAAAACCACATAAATTTTCCGAAAAAAAAAACTTTTCTAATTTCTAGGCATGAAAAAAGAGTGACACTGAAATTTGGAGAGGGAAGCAACCTAAATAAAAGGAGAGTAGTACTAGCAATAGCCAAGAGGCAGGGAGGAGGAGTTTGAGAAAGATTTGAGTGGTGATTGTTGTTGCACACACAACTCAAACACATTCTTCCCAATTCTTTGTTATTTTATCTCATTATTTTCTTCATTCATTCATATTTCCTCTAAATTTTGCCATTTTAATACTATGGCTTCCCAACTTTCACATTCCCAATTCTTTGTTAAGCACCATCACCCTACTCCCCTCACCTTGCTCAGCCCTTCCCCTTTTTACCCTTCTGGTAATTTTTACCCCTCCTTCTCTCCTTTTTTTTTTACTGTCTTATTCTGTATTCTGTTTTTCATAACTGTTAGATTACTGTTTAAATATTGTTACTTGTTACTTAATTGTCAAATGTCAATGACTTGGATTATTCTTGATAATGTTAATTGTATAAGACGGTCTTATACAAATATATCCGTTCCAGTCATTAGTTTACATTTTTACTGTCTTATTCTGTATTTCATAGCTGTCAGATTACTGTTCAAATATTTTTACTTGTGTTACTTAATTGTCAATGACTTGGATTATTTTTGATAATGTTAATTGTCAGATCAGTTTTACACAACAGTGATGTAAAACCGACTGACTAAATGCTTGTTTTATTAGAAGGATGGGTCTTTACTGTTTCTGTTTATTGAATTCTGGTATTTCAGTTTCTGTGACATGGACAATTTTATGGTACTCATTGTATTGTTAGTTGCCCGTCTGACTCGACAAATTCTTTACGTTTGCGACATGAAAAACAATACATTGAGTCCCATAAAAATTGTGTGACATGAACCGTGTTTGGGAATTGGGATTGTGGGTTTTTACTTCCTTGACTCAACTGATTCATTGCATTTTTATTGTTTCGTGAATTGTACTTTAATCAAACATAGACAAGTGCCTGAGTGCAATACTCAGGGAAGAAAATTTCGAAATTTTTAGTTGTAAATTTTGATCTTTTTTCGATTTTACCTTACACCATTTACCCTTCGCCCCTGCTAAGTTTAAATCTTGGCCCCGAGTCATAGGGCTTGTTTTTCAGTATTCATTAATGGCTGTGAATCAACTTGTTAGGATGACAACAAAGAGTTACACTTGAAGGAGATAGATATTGTGATTTCAGATTTGTGAACAAACTTTTCCAAGATTGGGTAAATTGGAAAATTGTTCTTGAAGGTGGTAAAATTTGACTATAGTTTGTTTGAAATGACTGATATGGTTACGAGTTTAATCCCCACAAGTAACTCTCACCTTTGCAATTCTCAGGATTTTCTAAATCCCATGTTTTGTCAAGGGTATTTAGTATTGTCATAAAGAACGGAGCACCACATTTCAAGAATGTGTACGATTAGTATTACCAATAACTTGATAAACATATTGAATTCATTGGATTTGAATTCATGGTTTAAGTCATTTTCGAACAATGTTCGTTAGCTTTAACCACCGAAGAGTTTACCGTTTAAAGTAGAGGGGAAATGGAGAACTAGCACTTTTGCACTACTAGGGAAAAAAAAAATCTAGATAAAGTAACTCTTATGGTAACATAGGGAAAGCTTCTTAACTATATTTCATTTAGTGAATGAATGAGAGCTTTTTTTGTTTTGATTAAATGCTCGAAAAACAATTATATACTGAAATGGGGTGGGGATGAAACAAATTATCAACTCCTCGTAGGCTTAATTTTGAACTCATGTTGTACGGTGTACCCCTGAAGTTTTTCGGTTTTCTAGGTTGTACCCGGCCTTTTCCCTTTGCTGGTAGCGATCAAGTGAAAAGTCTAGGGGGACACCGTAAAATATCTAAAAAGTAGGAGTACAATGTAAATCCCAATTGTCATACCTTTTTTTTCCCAGCTATGAATAAGCACAAATTCTTGTCTGAGATGGTCTCACACTGTTTTAGTGTGAGATCTCCAATATACGCTCAGTGTTGTTTGTTTTATTTTATTTATTATGATGAAGTGATGAACTCATCCTTTAATGGTATGTCTCACTCTAGTTGCACTACCCGACAATCTCTCAGACTTTTGGAACTTGATGAAAAACATTAGGATCAAAGCTCCTGGTTCAACCAGTGCCTTTGTTAATATAAATATTTTTATCAAAAAGTGTTGCTTTTTAGTGAAGAAGTTCATCAAACGAGCGGATTTGCGCCTGAACTTGAGTCCATTTTTGATAATTGTTGTCAATACGACACTAGTTTGATAATTTCATTATTTTCAAACAAAACATGCAAATAGCCGCTAGTCATTTTTGTTTTAGCGGAAGTAAAGGAATAGATCACTTTTCCAATAAATGAAGAGTTTCTATCTTCAGTCTCCAAAGAGAAAGAATACCTAAAGAGTAAAGAGTTAACTCTACCACTGTACATCGATCAAAGTATTATCTTAGAAATTTGCATTTTGGTTTCTATTTATCTTTTGATGTCTCATATTGCCATGACATTGTCCATTGCCGATGTCTTGTTCTGAAGCTATAAACTGGCCCAGAAGATGCATAAACAAGTTTGGCCTTGCACAAGAACAACAAAGGATTTGCTGGAGGATGTCCAAAGCAGTACATGCGATAGCAGTCCCTGTTAATCCATCATCGACATCTTTCCCAACCGATGGCCCTTCACACCTTCAACAGCTAGCAGAGCGCTATGGGTTTCAGCAAATTGGTGAACCAATTTCTGATGATGTTACACTCAAGGACGTTATCACCTCTCTGCCCAAAGAGGTATTCTGTAACATTTTCTTCTTCTGTTGTGGCACTTTAAAACTAGATTGTGTATCTTCTTGTGCCTCATCCCGAAGAATCTAATGATGCTTAGGTTTTTGAAATTGATGACATGAAAGCTTGGGGTTCTATTTTAATAAGCGTGACTTCATATGCGCTGGGTATCTTTATGATTGCTAAAGCACCTTGGTACTTGCTTCCTCTAGCATGGGCATGGACAGGCACTGCTGCCACCGGGGTCAGCTTCTTTTTTAATGAATTATTTCTCAACCGTGCTTTGTTTATATGTGTTCCATTGGTGACACTCTTTTCCTTTTTTCTTTTATTTCAGTTGTTTGTGATAGGACATGACTGTGCTCACAAATCCTTTTCAAAGAATAAGCTACTTGAAGACATTATTGGCACACTTGCATTCATGCCTCTTATATATCCTTATGAACCGTGGCGCTTCAAGCATGATCAACATCACGCAAAGACAAACATGTGAGCATCGATACATTACCTTAAACATAATCTGTAGCTTTCTCTAGTGTGTTCCCTGGCCCCTTGAGCTCAAAATCTCTAGACACAATCTTGAATCTTGGCTTGAGCTCTTTGCCCCTCTACTGTAATCATTTGGCCCCTACTCATCAGCCATCATTGCCCCTTAAAGTTCAAAATTTTGGGCTCTGCCATTGACGCAATGTTTAGTACATCCGATCTTCTACCCCGCCTTAGTGGCATTAAGTTACATTGTTTTACATCCCCTTCTGTATTGTATAGCATTTGTGCAAAGCATTAAAATGCTTCAGTACATACCTGTATATATGTGTTGTTACTGAAGACAAAAAGTTTTTATGTTCACCAACGGACTGAAAGTTGTTTGTTAGGCTGAAGGCGGATACAGCTTGGCAGCCAATTCTGAAAGAGGATGTAGACTCGTCACCAGCCATGCGCAAAGCGCTAATACTTGGTTATGGCCCTCTTCGGCCTTGGATGTCAATAGGACACTGGTATGACCAGGATTTCCGACTAATATTTACTTTCCAAAGTCACTTCATGTTTGTAACTACTATAAATTGATGGGCTGCTTTGTTTTTGCAGGTTAGTGTGGCACTTTAATCTGAAGAAGTTCAGAGAAAGTGAAAGAAAGCGTGTCATGATAAGCTTGGCTGCTGTTTTTGCTTTCATGGGTATAGCTTGGCCACTGATAATATATAAGACCGGCATCGCCGGATGGATCAAGTTCTGGCTAATGCCATGGTTGGGCTACCACTTTTGGGTAAGTATCCTGCACAACAGATTTGACAGTGGTATTGTGCAAGAGTATCATGTTGGTCTTTTTCTTTTACAAATGTCGTCAGATATCATGACTCTGCTGATCTTGCTTTGGCTCATTATTGTTGTCTCCGTCTTAAAATTGTAGATGAGCACTTTTACTATCGTCCATCACACAGCACCTCATATTCCTTTCAAAAATTCACAAGAATGGAATGCTGCTCAGGCCCAACTTAACGGAACTGTTCATTGTGACTATCCCCGGTGGTACGTTTTCTGTTGTTATATTTGTAGATGGTAGTCATTAGCTATAGAATTGTAACAATGCCTATTTGTATGTTCAGGATAGAGATATTATGCCATGACATTAATGTGCATATTCCTCACCATATTTCTCCTAAAATACCAAGTTACAATTTGCGAGCAGCTCAAAAGTCACTAAACGAGAACTGGGGGAAGGTACGTGTTCGTGTTTGGTAGATTCATAGTTATCTTGTCACCCCTTCTTTTTCTTATTTAGAGATCGAGCATGTTTCTCATATTGTTCTACCAACGGTGCCAACAATGCGATCTTTCCATTTTGGTTTATTTATATAAAGTCTTTGCATTGGCTGCTTATGTTTCAGTGCCTAGTTATTTTATAAGTTGTCATCTTGGGTTTAAGTCTTACAAGTGTCTATAAAGTGGTAAGATGATCCACATAGGGATGAGAATTTGAAGTTTGAACCGAAATATCCATTGATAACGGTGTTAAGCCTTGACGTGTTCCTCATTTCCTCGTTGTTTACGTGCATATCAATATGATCGTCTTATAATAACTTTATAAGCGTTTTCATTTATCTAATTTTTTCTTCATCACTTCACATTCTTATGACAATGAATGGATGGCATGCTTTCTAAATTTGCAATCCGTTCTTTTTGTGTCTTAACTCTTGACTCCTGAAGATTCATCGTTCATTTTGAACTTGTTATACTCCATAATGAATTGAATGAAAACTTTGTTGCGTTCCTGTATTATTTTTCGTTAAGAGTGTCATCAAGTTTTTAGTCAAAGGTCAATTGAAATAACTGTTTTGTGGATTCTAGGGAAAGAGGTCGTCTCACCCGCATAGAGTGAGAGCCTCGTAGAAGTCCCGGGGATGACGATAGAAACCGATGATGACTGCATATTTGCTTGATATCTTATTAACTTTTAGTTCTGAATGATGCAGCATCTGAACACGGCTAAATGGAATTGGCGACTAATGAAAACGATCATGACTACGTGCCACATCTATGACAAGGAAGAAAATTACGTTTCCTTCGAGAAAACGAACCCTGATGAGGCACAGCCGATTGAATTTCTCAAAAGAGTGATGCCTAATCATGCTTGACACAAAATCCAAATATATGATTCTCGACATGGCATTACCCCCCCCCTTCTCAGCAATCCCCTTTCGTTATATTTTAGTTTAAGTCGGGGCTAAGTCTTCAATGTGTTAGATTTAGTTCAAGCCGGGTTCATTGTTGGTCTTTCAGACGATATATTTATATTTATTACAGAAGTGGTCTTCTTTTACACCAAAGGAATGAATCTTGTTCTCTGAGCATACTTTCAGCTTCCCTTGCGGTTATTCATAACAATCTTTGAATTTAGAAATCATCCTCGTTCGTGTTCGAGAACATCCAACCGGACAACCAATGCAATTTAGGATAAACGCTTTTGCCTATGGCAAGGTAACAGGATTGATGTTCAAAACACACAGAGCATGGTTCAGTATGATCCACAATGAAAAATGCTACGAGAATTCGACTGAAAACTAATTACTAAGAAGGGCAAACAATTTTGAATTTTGTGATCCATTTTGCTTCATCTGTCTATCAAAAAGCCACAAAATAGTGAGCTTAGGCTTAATATTTGAGAAAATTAGCATCAACTAAACACCATCCATAGATTAAATTTTCGGATAATTCACGCGGTATCCTTAAACTTTGCCATTTTGCACGAAATACCCAATTTTTTTTCCGGAAAACTTAACGAGGTCATAACCCATGTTTACGAGTTTAGAAAGTGACGGATTTTTTTATCAAATCGTAGATCACGGAAAGATGATCGATTTGAAAAAAAAAAATCTTCACTTTATGAATTCGTAAACACGAGTTATGACCTATTTAAGTTTTCCGGATCAAAAATTTGGGTATTTCGTGCAAAATGATAAAGTTCAAAAGTACCGTGTGAATTATCCGTTAAATTTTTATGTTACGAGAGGTGACAGGTAAGGAGTAAATGACATGTTCACCAATCTTGCAACATCATTACCTTGGCGCCTCAATGGTTTCCGCAAATTATGGGGTAAGGCCGTAAGGAAGGGTCGGATGTACACAACCTTACCTCTGCGTTAACAACACAAAAAGGCTGTTTACGAATGACTCAAGATGAAAATTGTGTCGAGAACTGTATAAAAGGTTTGCTACTCCCTTGATATTTGAGAAAATTTGACGTATTATATACTGCAATTTTCAGACCACACAAGCCAGTCCTGCTAGAGAGCTTAGTTTAGTCTTTAGGAGTAACTGCCAAATTTTGTAAACTTCTGTAAACTCAGTTTACTTGGGGAAGTCTTTGTATGACTCACTCGTCTTCGGCCAATCATATACTCCCTTCGTCTCAATCATTTGTTTACCTTTTATATTCTTTATTGGGAAGGACGAAGTAACACAAATTATCCGATAAGACTATTGTTAAATGGACAACGGCTATGTAATACTTGTGCGCCCATTTTATTGTTATCATTAGACGAGGTGCATAAAGTATTGTAACAGTCTTGCAGGACAAATACCGATTTATAGATACTGATTATATAGACGCTTAAACCTTCATTTGTTCTTTGTACCTGTGTGGACAGTCATTTGGCATATATATAGTCTACTGAAGATTTTCCACATTTGTGAAGTGTCATCCGGGGTCTTTTCAGTCGACTTAGGGAAGTCGTGGGTCAAGTCTTGTCGAATTAAACAGAACAAATTGTCATGTTAGACTATTGTATGGTGTATAAGTGTACACCGGTCATTGTAAATCTAGTGCGTCTCATTTTATTGTTATCGTTAATGTAAGGCTGTTGTATGACACGGTCTTGCAGGACAAATACTGAGTATATAATACTTCGTAGTATCCTTCAGGGTTATTAGACATGCTTATATCTCCTTTTTTTCGCATTTTAAAACCTGCAATGGCTTGGCCTCTATCTTGCTTAATGGTTTTCTACTTGGCCTTAATCCTCTCACAATCATCACCAACTTATTCTCAAAATAATGGCAAATTTCCAGTTGGTCGATATCTGTTAGCAAAAAATAATGGCACTTCATTACTTTCTCCATCAGGCGATTTTGCCTTCGGCTTTCATCAGGCTCCTGACAATTCTGATCTGTACTTGCTATCTATTTGGTATGCCACGATTCCGGACACAATTGTGTGGTGTGGAAATGGAGGTAAACCTATTCCTCGAGGATCAACACTAAATTTAACAGTTAATGAGGGTTTAGTCCTCAGTGATCCTCAAGGAACTGTCCTGTGGAATACTACTGATGCTTTAAGCGGTGGTGGAGCTGTCAGTTACGGTTTCATGAATGATACCGGGAACTTTGCTCTTATAAGTAGCGTCAATGCTGCTCCACTTTGGCAGACTTTTGATTATCCAACTGATACCTTGCTTCCGACACAGGTTTTGGAAACAGGGAATGTTATTTCTCGGATATCCGAGAACAATTTCACAAAAGGAAGGTTTCAGCTACATTTTGATAACGGAGATCTCGTCCTTAACACCAGGAATGTAGCCACCGGTCTTGACTACAGCTCTTACTACATATTTGGCAGATCTGGCACCAATGGCCAGGAACTGGTTTATAGCGAGTCAGGGGATATGTTTATACTGCAACAAAACGGTTCTAGAATGGATCTCATCCAATCAGGTGGGTTGAAATCGGCGAAGGATTATTATTATCAGAGAGTAACTTTGGGATTTGATGGAGTACTAACATGGTACTACTGTCCAAGAAATTCTAACGGCGACAAAGGAGTTGGTTGGTCCATAATTCAGTCGATCCCTCATAACATGTGTTCGAGGTTTCCACCAGACTCGACGAACATGGACACTGGAGCCTGTGGATATAATAGCATTTGCAGCCTTGGTATTGACAAGAGGCCCATTTGCCAATGCCCACCGAATTACGTACTGATGGATTCTACTAATTCGTATGGAAGCTGTGAACCAGATTTTGATTCAGATTTTTGTGGGAAATCTGAAGATGATGGCGGCGTTAACGGTGGGTATACTTTAATCCAACTTCAAAATACTGACTGGCCACTAGCACATTATGCGCATATGTCCCAAGTCACTGAGGACGAATGTAAGGCGTCTTGTATGGATGACTGCTTCTGTGGTGCTGCTGCTTTCGATGGTAGCCGTGGTGGATGTTGGAAAAAGAAACTACCCCTCTCCAATGGAAATAAAGACAGCACTCTATTGAGGACTGTTTGGCTTAAGGTAAGTCACGATAATGGCACTAATAATCCTTCTAATCCGTTCATACCTCCTAGAAAAGTCAAATCTAAGTGGAATGCTTTAACTAAAGGCATCTTGGGTGGCTCTATATGTGTTAATTTCATATTGTTAAGTGTTGTTGGTTTGGGATTGTTTTTCGTGCGTAAAAAAAGTACAATCAGAGTGTATAATGAGCGTACGAGGCATTCTACTTCTGAGTATAATACCGCGCACAGCTTCACTTACAAAGAGCTTGAATCCGCCACAAATGGATTCAGGGACGAGATAGGAAGGGGCTCATTTGGTATAGTATACAAAGGAAATATAACAACAGGTGGTAATCAATATTGTGTTGCTGTTAAAAGGTTAGATCGGATGTTCAAAGGCGCTGAAAAGGAATTCACAGCCGAAGTGAACGTGATAGGCCTGACACACCACAAGAACCTAGTACAGTTTATAGGGTACTGCAAAGAAGAAGATGAACGGTTGTTGGTATACGAATACATGAGCAATGGTACAGTTGCTGATTATCTTTTCGGCCATATAAGGCCAAGTTGGCTCGGAAGGGTTCAAATTGGTCAGGGAATTGCACGAGGCCTCTTGTATCTGCATGAGGAATGCACCACTCAAATCATCCATTGCGATATAAAGCCACAAAATGTACTTGTTGACGACTATCACAACGCTCGAATCTCTGACTTTGGGTTAGCCAAGCTTCTGGTTCTAAATCAGAACTACACTAATACTGCTGTCAGAGGAACCAAAGGGTATCTTGCACCTGAATGGTTCAAGAACAAACCGGTGTCTGTGAAGGTGGATGTTTACAGTTTTGGTGTTTTGCTGTTGGAAATCATTTGTTGTCGAAGGTGCGTACGCATAGACGTTAGTAAAGACGAGTGTGAAATATTGACAGATTTAGCATTCGACTGTTACCAATCTGGAATGTTAGATTGTCTTGTGAAGGATGACATGGAAGCGCTGAATGACAGGCCGCAACTAGAGAGGCTTGTGAAGGTTGCCCTTTGGTGCATTCAAGAAAACCCAGATCTTCGACCGACTATGAAAAGGGTTACTCAGATGCTTGAGGGACTTGCTGATGTTCCTAGTCCTCCACGTACGACATCATTTTCTGTTAGTTTACCAGCTTGATTCCATGGTTTGTAGCAATCAATTATGCCGTTCTGTCTAGTATTTCAACTATTCTGAATCTGGTTCTTATTTATCTGTACATGTCTGGTTCTTTTAATTAAGGCCTCTAAACTTGTTTTTCGATATAGATGTATAAGACATTTTACGGTTATTCTAAAGTTTTGCAGTTTGTTAAATGAACTATATGGTTAATAGATGAAAGAGGGCCATCATAATATACTTACTGTCAATGCAAAAGCAGTTACTCATCATATATTACGAAAACACTTTGAACTAAACTTCTATTCTTGGTACAACGGCTGACGCGGAACCATATTTTCTGGCATATGGATCTCGTACGGATGGCTTGAACCTGTATACCATATACCTGATCGGAACCTGGATCTGAGCCTGCTGTCCAAATTGCAGAAGATGTGGTTTCACACCTAGTCCTGGACCGGCTGGTACATAATAAACTGGATTACTCTGCGCAAAAGCGGTCTCAAATTGAATAAATACAAGTCGTAAAATCAACTGTCAAATGTCAAATGCTTACAACTCAACTTATTAAATAATAACGTCCGCAAGGGTGAAGTCTAGTGGTTAAAACCTGGGTGAAACTCCCAGGAGACCCGGGTTCAAACCTCCCCAAGAACAAATCTCGTGGAGCATTCTTGGCCTGTGTCCATGCCTAATAGACTTGGGTACCACCCTAGTGTATTTGAGAGGATGAATGGGCATTAGACACTTTGGTAATCTTTGATCATCTAGATTTCTGCCAAAAAAATTGAAGAGTCTACCATGTGTTCATTTGTTAGTCTAACTGAATTGTCTTGTTTTTGTAGTCTTGTTAGTTTTCTTTGGTAACTTGTGATCATCTAGATTTCTGCCAAAAAAATTTAAGCCAGGTATGATGGTAGAAAGCTAGGTTAGTCTTTAGGAGTAGCTGCCTTAGAATTTTCAATTGACTTGGGGAAGTCTTTGTATGACTCACTGATTATATAATAGCATCCTTCAGGGTTATTAGACATGCTTATATCTCTTTTCTTTTTTTTGCATCTTAAAACCTGCAATGGCTTGGCCTCTATCTTGCTTAATGGTTTTCTACTTGGCCTTAATCCTCTCACAATCATCACCAACTTATTCTCAAAATGATGGCAAATTTTCAGTTGGTCAATCTCTCTTAGCCAAAAATAATGGCACTTCAGTGGTTTCTCCTTCGGGTGATTTTGCCTTCGGCTTTCATCAGGCTCCAAACAATACTGATCTGTACTTGCTATCTGTTTGGTATGCCACGATTCCGGACACAATTGTGTGGTGTGCAAATGGAGGTAACCCTGTTCCTCAAGGATCAACACTTAATTTAACAGTTAATGAGGGTTTAGTACTCAGTGATCCTCAAGGAACTGTCCTGTGGAATACTACTGACGCCTTAAGTGCTGGTGGTGGAGCTGTCAGTTACGGTTTCATGAATGATACCGGGAACTTTGCTCTTATAAGTAGAGTCAATACTGCTACACTCTGGCAGACCTTTGATTATCCAACTGATACAGGTTTTGAAAACAGGGAAGAATGTTATTTCTCGAATATCCGAGAACAATCTCACAGAAGGAAGGTTTCAGCTACATTTTGATAACGGAGATCTCGTCCTTAACACCAGGGATGTAGCCAGCGGTTATGAGTACAAATCTTATCACATATTTGGCAGTACTGGCACAAATGGTGGGGAACTGGTTTATAGCGAGTCAGGGGATGTGTTTATACAGAACCAAAACGGTTCTAGAATGGGTCTCATCCCACCAAGTGGTGGGTTGTTGTCGGCAAAGTCTTATCCTCAGAGAGTAACTTTGGAATTTGATGGAGTACTAATATGGTACTACTACCCAAACAAAGAAGCTGGTTGGACCAAAATTCAGTCTAAACCTGATAACATATGTACGAGTTTTCCAGTAGACAGGAGGGACAGTGGAGCTTGTGGATATAATAGCATTTGTAACCTTGGTAATGAGGATAGGCCCGTATGTCAATGCCCTCAGAATTACTCACTGATAGATCCGACTAATTCGCATGGAAGCTGTGAACCAGATTTCAATTCAGACTTTTGTGGGAAATTTGAAGATGGTGTTAAGGGTGGATATACTTTAATCCCACTTCAGTATACCGACTGGCCACTATCAGATTATGCAGAGATGGTCCCTTTCACTGAGGACAAATGTAAGGCGTCTTGTATGAATGATTGCTTGTGCGGGGCTGCCATTTTCTATAGTGACAATAATACCTGTTGGAAGAAAAGGCTACCACTCTCCAACGGAAAGCTAGACAGAACTGTATCGAGGACTGCTTGGCTTAAGGTAAGTCACGATAATGGCACTAATAATCCTTATAATCCGTTCAGACCTCCTAGAAGAGTCGACAATAAGTGGAATGCTACAACTAAAGGCCTCTTGGGTGGCTCTGTATGTGTTAATTTCATATTGACAAGTATCGTTTGTTTGGGATTATTTTTCGTGTATAAAAAAGGTACAATCAGAGGGTATGATAAGCGCAAGAGGCATTCTATTTCTGAATATACTACCGCACACAGCTTTACTTACAAAGACCTTGAATCCGCCACAAATGGATTCAGGGACGAGATAGGAAGAGGCTCATTTGGTATAGTATACAAAGGAAATATAACAACAGGCGGTAATCAATACTTGGTCGCTGTTAAAAGATTAGATCGAACATTCAAAGGCGCTGATAAGGAATTCACAGCCGAAGTGAACGTAATTGGGCTCACACACCACAAGAACTTAGTCCGCTTTATAGGATACTGCAAAGAAAAAGATGAACGTTTGCTGGTATACGAATACATGAGCAATGGTACAGTTGCTGATTATCTTTTCGGCGATACAAGGCCAAGTTGGGTCGAAAGGATTCAAATT
>JAGPOY010001001.1:0-11598 GCA_018983105.1 Silene uniflora
CCTTTTTAGGTTTATTCAAATATGCACTTAAAACGTAAGCGACCAAAATATCTTGGGGACTGCGCGCGAATATGTTGCCATACGCATACGCTTACTGATTTCTCGCGGGAAAAAAAAAAGTCCGGTGGATACAATAAAATTGATTATTTTTAAGCGATCGGTCGCTATAGGTTGCACTACTTGCATATATGACCGACAAAGATGGTTGCACATTTTAAAATACGTTTAAACGAAAAAAAATAACCACATCGTCCCAATGACAAATGAAATTAGAAAACGATGACGGAAAACAACAAAAGAGTAACGAAAATAAACGCGTCAAAATGTCTTGGGGTACCGTGCGCAACGCGCACGGTGCAACCAACTAGTTAGAGTAAAAAGTGAAAGACCCATGCCCCAACTCCGGTGGCAGTGAGTAGTTAATTTATCTAGGAATAGGAATTATCATATTTATTAGCATTTTATATTGTTTGAATCAGGTTTGTATTGTCATTTCATTATCTCTATTAATTGTTTAATTTATATGATGAACCCTTTGATTTATGTCCACAATCATTTGTTTGTAATTGTTAATTTCCGCCATAAGATCGAAAGTCAGGACGGGATTAAGACTAAGCATGAATAGTGAGATGATCTAGTAAGAATGAAAGCCTCTAGGACCTGTTTTATAGTCGGTAATAAAGCGAGAGGCATGTGTGCTTGACTTAGACAATTACCGACTTCATTATACCTGAATTTGATAACAGTACTATGCTAATCTACTCGTGAAACCTATCCCCTAGGTTTCTTCTTAATATTGTTTTATAGCATCTTGTTAGTCACTTTTAAATTATCAATCAAACTCACAAATAACCGACCGACCTTGATAAAATTCATCCCGTGATACTTGTTTAGCAACTCCCGTCTCCTTGTGATTCGACCCCCACTTCCCTAACTGCAGTATCTGTTATTAGCCTAAACCAAGGTGTTTATTTTTGATTTGGGTGTACGATTAGCCCTATCATATTCACGGGGCAACTAAGTCACAAAAAATCAAACACGAGTCGGGAGAAAGCATGAGAGAGAAACTCTCTCAACAGAAATTTTGAGATCTGGAAAATTTCCATTCTCTTCTCCTCAACCCTCTATCAGCTTTAGTCTTTTTTCACAACATCTTTTCTCATTCTCATGGTAAGAGATGAATGTGATGTAGCTTTTTCGTCTTATGTAGTCCTTTTATTGAAAAAAATTTCAGTTTTCTTCCTTGATTTTCACCTTCTTAAAGATTAGACTTTAATTCTCTCTCCATTTTAGCCTAGAAGAGTTTATTTTAGTCATATGTCTTAGTCAAAGAAGGTGTTAATCAAGGAGTTAAGAGCAATATTTCAAGAATCTTCCTTTGTACCTAAATATTTGTTGATGATAGAAGTGTAAGGAGTATATTGGGATAATGTGGTTGAAACTTGAAGTTTTTTAATTTTTTGGATTTCTAATTGAAATCTGAAATTTTCTGCTGAAATCTTTCTTTTTTCATCACAGTTTGGGGCACCTTTGTTTCCCCTCTAGATTTTTTTTTGCACTGTACGTTTGGTAGTCTTTCTCTTTGCAGTTCTTCGTGCTTATTTTATAAGATAAAAGTTTCTGCATGTTGATCCGTTGTTAATTGAAATGCTCCACCAGTTCTAACTAACTGAGGAGGTTGATCCCTATCTGACTTAGTTACAAGTGCTGCTTCTCCTGTTTTTCTTCAATGTTGCTATTTCAGGCAAAGTCGACAGGCAGGGAAGAAAAACAAGTTTATTTTTTATTTACTTTTTTTCTTTAATTCTTTGCTGGGGTTGAAGTGTAATTCTTTTTGCAATCCGTCTTCTTGTGACGGTCACTTGAAGAGTTTCGTCTTTATTGCCCTTTTATTATACTTGATTTCTGGTATTTTGAAAATCTTTGATTTTCTTTTACCGTCCTTATCCGCAAGGATATTATAGATTGATTTCGATCGATCTAGTTTCTTTACTTATCAAAAAAAATAAAAAAAATAAAAAAAAAAATAAAATTCACGGGGCAACGGTAAGGAAGACTAAAAACGAGCTTGCATCTTATCCTGAAATGTCTGGTTCACACTCCATGCCAGTCACCTCACATTCAGAAGAAGAATATTCAGAAGATGATGAAGAAGATAACGCTAAACCCCCCAGATTCCCTTCCCTTCCCTTTCCCCTCCAATTTTAGGGCATTTCCCCTTCTCCCCTAATTTCCCCTTCTCTTCTCTTGTCTACTAAATGTCTTACATGCTTCTCTCTATCCTCACCACCTCCGCCACTACCTTATCACCCCTCCCAATACTTTTCCTCCGCCGCTGCTGCTTTATCTTCCCTCCGCCGCCCTCCGCCGTCACACGCCGCAACTTCGCCGCCTCTTCTGCACACTCCAACCCTAACCTTCTCAAGCCTAACCGCCGTTCCCCCTACGGTGACACTCTTTCTGTCTACGACGATGATGATTCCGTTGCTGTAGCCGTCGCCGAGGTACTTGATGACGATGACGATGACGATGATGATGATTCCCCCTGGTTCAATCATGATGTATGTTTCTACTTGCTTTTATTCCTCTCATTTCTTCATTTGTTTACCTTTTTTTTTTATTGTGAAGGAGAGACTGTGATTACTTCTTTAATGTCGTCAACTTGATTGCGTTTCGATTTCCGGCTCTATTATTACCGAGTATTTGTTTAACTGATTGCAATTTTGGAAGCTTCATGCTGTATCAGCTCAGCAAGTATGTTTGTTTTTTTCCGGTTTCAATGGTGGTGATGATGTCACTAATACTTGGCTAATCACTAGTAGCAGTCATTTAGGGCAAATTCTACTATACAACCGTCTCACGTGCGACCAAAAAAAGTGAACACTTTTTATAACTAAAAATGAACATTTTTTTTTCAAAGTGGTCACTATTTGCCAAAAAGTGGTCACATTTTGCTAAAAAACACGGAAAAAACGGTTAATTACTGGTCATTTAGAAGCAAAGCAATACTCGACGCAATTGTCATTTGGCCGATTAGGAAACAACCTCTTTGTGTCCCTCCCTAATACAGAGTTAAGGTTGCGTACATTCCTGTGAGGCACTTTGATTTTGTGGATGTTGTATATCAAAATCAAATGGTTACTTAAAACTGAAGATAACAACATTCTAATATGCTTATGCAAAATTTCGCAACCTTGTTGCTCATCGTGTTCTTCGAACTTGAATTATGATGACATTGTAGTTGTGAGTTCGACATCAAGGGCAGAGAAGTTGCTGTTTTCCGTAGGTTTGTAACCTGATATCTAACACCATCAGGTCTTGAAGCATTGTGATTCTATTGTTTCCCTCTAAAAAGCATTGTTTTCTGTTAAAAGTTACAAAAATGTCCTTGATGTGAAAAACATCTTTGGCTTCTTATGGCTTGTCGTTGGACTTGTGTGTCTCTAAAGTTTGATTGTTTCATGGCTTATGTGTGCAGGATGATGAATTTGCAGAGCCTGCAAACTTTACTAATGGTCGACAAAATGCTAAATTGCTTCAAGTGACCAAGGCAAGGCCAGGTATGAAGCCATGTTTTTTCATGGTATGTTTTTTTTTTTGTGAGTCAATTCTCAGTACTCACTAAACCGTCTTTTTCTAGGAAACCGAAGAAAAGCTAATGTTGGTGGTAAACCTGGTTCCAAAGGGAAGGTAGGCTTTCATTATTTAAAAAAGTGTCAGGTTGAGTATGGCTTGTTGCCTTCAGTTCTGCATTAAAAAGCCTTCCTATTTATGTCTTCCATTGCAGTTTGATGCGCATAAAGGTGCAAAGAAGAAGTATGCTCAGCTCTCAGAGGAATTTAGAGTAGATAATAGATGGATTCCCCTTCTTGATTACCTAAGCACCTATGGAATGAAAGAATCTCACTTTATTCAGATGCATCGGAGGCACATGAATGCTTTCAATATAAATTTGCATTCCGTACGGGAGAGAATTGGATACCTTACGGAACTTGGCGTAAAGCACAAGGACATTAAAAAGATGTTATCAAGGCAACCACAAATTCTTGAGTATACAGTGGACAGCACTATGAAGCCACGTGTGTCTTTTTTGCTTGATTTAGGCATCCCTGAAGCAAAGGTAGCTCAAGTGATCACTGCTGCCCCGTCAATATTTTCTTATAGTGTTGAAAATTCCTTGAAGCCCACTGTAAGATATTTGATTGAAGAGGTTGGTATTAAAGCAAATGACTTGGGCAAAGTCGTGACTTTGAGCCCACAAATTCTTGTTCAGCGGGTTGACATTTCATGGAATGACCGTTTCGATTTCCTTACAGAAGAGTTGGCAGCACCTAGAGAAAGCATTGTGAAAATGGTCACTAAACATCCTCAACTTCTTCATTACAGCATTGAAGATGGAATATTTCCTAGGATCAAGTTTTTGAGAAGCATTGGTTTGCAAAATTCTGACATCTTAAAGGTTTTGACTAGTATTACTCAGGTGACTTTCTCCAACTCTTTAATTCGATAAGGCTTAACTATCTTAGGTGCCCAATTGCCCATTGTGTACCATATTGGCAATTTATTATGGGTTCATAAGTAATTCATTGATATATATGGTTCTGCCTATATTCATACTTTATTTATTATGCTCTTTCTCACCAACAACATAACCCAAGTGCCTCAAAAGGCCCCCCACAAATGGCGGGATAATAGGTTGAATATGCGCGGCATGTAGATGTTGTTTCCATATAATCTGTGGTGAAAAGTATATCGAATGATGGCTATTTGACAATTTTAGTGAGCCATTTTGCATTATTCGACCATAATCTAGAACCACAGAATAGCGAGCTTTTGGCTCCATTGTAAAAGAAAACTACTTGTGTCCCTTTCGCATTTAAAATAATAATGCTGTGTGTCATTTACCTTGAGTTTTTGTGAGTTTCTTCTTATCATGAAGTTTTTGCAGGTACTTTCTTTGTCATTGGAGAAAAATCTTAAGCCAAAGTATGCATATTTGGTAAATGAACTACAGAACGAGGTCCAATCGTTGACTAAGTATCCAATGTACTTAAGTTTGTCATTGGAACAGAGAATTCGTCCCCGACATAGATTCTTGGTTTTCCTTAACAAAGCACCAGAGGGACCATTTCCTCTTAGTTCTCTAGTCCCAACTGACGAATCCTTCTGTCAGCAGTGGGCTGGAACTACTGTTGACCAGTACTTAGAATTCAGGCAAAACATGTTGCTCAAAGAGTTTGCCAAGAAGTATGAAAAGCAATGATAAATTACTGTAAATCTTGTTTCCACTGACATGCAACTAACAAGACAGCTGACGGGCTGGTATCACTGTTTTTTAGTGACGATATAGTATCCTGACACTCATGGTACGTTCTTATCTTTTCATTCGCCTTTAGAGTTTTAGATCTTTGACTGAGGAATTATCTGCTAATAACCATTGCTATGCAAAACTGAAGCAGGATTTTATCTCGGTCCTCTCTTGTTTATAATTATACTCACAATGATTGAAGGTGAAGAATTTCTCAATCTAAGCTTCAGTTCGACTCCAGTGAACTTTGACGTCAGACTTTCAAGGTTAGCTATATCCAAACTGATGCTCTCAATTTTAAGTTCATTACTTTCAAGGTATTGTGAAAATTCATTGGTAAAGAATGCTGAGATGTGTAGGCTTGCCTTTCAGCCCCTTGCAGTTACATACTTACATCCTCTCATATCCTAATATTTTACTCCTATTAAAAAGAGGGAGGTGGGGACTGTGGGAGGTTACTAGGGGAAAAAAAAACAACTGTAATACCGATTAGGGGTTGGTTGAAGGAGGTGATAGGTCGTGGCTTTGGTGGATTGTAGATGATGGAGTGATGACAGAAGATGTGATAACAGGTGGGAACGGGTGGGGCTTAATTGAGGGCTGACGGAAATTATATGTAATTGACAAAAATCTAACGGAAATTACTAAATGGGTTACTAGAAATGAGGAGTACCACGTAGAGTTCGTAAGAACTGGAGAATACTACTTATAAAAACCTACTCCTATTTTTTTTTTTTTTTTTTTAATTTTCTCCACTTGGTGAACTTCTAATGTATTGTCCAAGGTTCTCATACTAGTGGTTAATGCATTACAGCTCGACATGCAGTCATGGTTTGGTGGATTTTAATCCTTGGGAGTTCAGCTATACTGACAATAGAGCTTCACAAATTCGACATACAAGTACATGACAAAAACACTTATTCAGTTGCCTGCAGAATATTGCAAGTATCTCTCTGGAGACAAATTTTGTAGATTAAAATTCATTTTGGCATAGGCTATCCAGTGATATCATCAGTCTTCTCTTTGAGGGTAAGTTAACCTCAACCTCACTTCTGTGAGATTTTTGTGCGCGTGTTCTTGTCCTGGTTTCTGTATACATGTATCTAGTCCTGAACACTGCAAACAGAGAGATCACGCTATGGGAGATTGTCCATATGCCATTCACTAAATTGTGTAGCTCTGTAATTTTGTAAACCTGTGTCCCGAATATATATGATTTTTTGTAAAGGCTGTTCGTGCCACAGTATGTGGTTGAACTGCGTCTAAATACTCGAATGTATGACACACAAGCATGAAGTACACATAACATGTTGGAATCAAAGATACGTGGATTAGTAGATTTGTGAACTTCACTTGGTTCTACTTAGGCTAATTGGCCCATGGATATTGACCCAATGTCTCAACCTGACAGTGTCTAGATTGGGCCTCGAATTAGAACAAAAATAGCATGCAACCGGCAGTAAAAAGGCCAAATGCATCTACCGATTTCAGGTAAAGTTTTCTACTGTCTCGCTAATGTAGCTGTAGCGTCCCCTAGACCCCTACTGTATTTTTCTAGCTGGGAGTGATCTGTTGTAGCAAATGTCGATTTGCAAAAATTAGTTACAAATTGGTAAAATTTCCGAGTGTTGGAGAAGATGTGAGTTTGTTTGCATTGGTGGAAATTTGCTACTTTAGCTGAGAAGCCTAAGCATTGCATATTTTCTGGCCTGCTTGGAGGTTGAATTTGAAGGCTCAGTAGACCATTATATTAAAAGTCTTTGACAATATGCAACATTCGGTTCATACTCCCTCCGTCCTGATCATTTCCGTCCTGATCATTTGTTTACCTTTGATTGAAATTCTCCTCATAAAGAATATAGAAGGTAAAAAAATAAATAAATAACCGAGACAAAGGGAGTACTCATCTACAATCTCCTCCTATAGACCGGTGTAGCAAAATGTTGAATATTTATTTATTAGAAAGAAAAGCTAACAATAATTCTAATGATATCCTTAAAACCCGAATAAGTGGAATACATGGTATTGCACGAAATAGCACAAGAGCTTTTGAATTCACAAGCATTTTTTTTGACGTCCCTCTTAAGAATTTGTGATCCTACTAAAACTCGAACTAGTTTTACGTTTTACAAGTGTTTGTGGTTCATAATTTTTGTGAAAAGACCCTCTCCCCCTACTTATAGATAGTCCACCATTTCACAATATTTACCGTTATTATAACTGTTATTAAGTGAGCTGCATAATACTTCGTATGAAACATGGTTGTTATGTGTCTTATACGGAGTAACAAATTTATCAAAGCATCTCGTGGATTGAGTTAGACAATCATTTTGACTGGTTTTTAATAATCATCGTGTGAAACCGTCTCACACTGTAATACAGTTTATTTGTATAAATATTTTAGCAATCAGTTTGAGTCGTTGCCTAGACAGTCTTATTCTAGAATTCGTGGCGAGCATATTTTTACCATTTCTAGGCATGATAAGAGGAAAAGAAGGATGGACTAATCCACCAATTAAAAAGCTGAAAAACACAAGTGCCAAAAATGGTCCAAGGCAGCCAAAAATGAGTCAAAACATTGGTAGTCCCACTCTCATGGCTCCCAATCACCACCCAATATAAGCATGTCAAAGTGTAAACAATTCACCCGCAAACCAAGAGAAACATTACACTTACATTTGCTTTTTCACTTTGGTTTCATTTTCGGAAGATCTTTCAAACATTTCATTCAAATTTTATTAAAGATTAAATTGAAAGCACCAAAGCTACTGTTCCCTCTTAACTAGGCACTCTCATGTGGTCACATCAATATCAACCTTACCCCAATTGGATAACGCAAATTCTCATTTAAGTCTGTTATATTCGTCTTAAGTAAGATTTGTTGGATAAGTTTACAATCCAAGTAAAAGCAATCAATTCAAGAGTGTAAACATCTCGGTTCTTCGACTCATGTGTGGCCTTATATACCCAATTCGTATTAGCCAAAAATCTGAAGGTTTCTATAAGACTATCGAGTCTGATCTCAACGTGAACATCTAAACCATGCTATAGCAAATGATAAAAACATGAAAAAAAACAGTAAAAAAGATTAATCTAGATTTTATAGAAACTACTATTTCATTAGTTTATGTAAAAATAAGTTCTTAAGGGCTGCTAACCCTTTTAAATCGGCTTTGTCGAGATGTTATGGCCAAGGCATAACAGGGTAATCAAACATATAATCACCTCTCAAAACCCATATATCGGGCATGAAACCCTAAAACAATCCTTCTTTCTTTTCTTTTCTTTCGTCTTCATCACCTACGAGGGGACTGTAACTAAATAAATCCCTTAGACGAGATGTTAAGATATATATTTCACCTGCTAGAAACCCCGAAAAAAAATAAATGCAAACCCCCTTGTATAGCAGTATCTTTTTTTTTTTTTTTAACTGTGATCATAATCTTCCTTTTCCTGTCTGTCATCATAGTCTTCTTTTCCGATCAAACTCTCTCGACCAAATCACCAATGCGCAGAAGCTCCTGATGTCTGAACCTGACCTTTTCCTCCATCTTTTTTCTGTTATATATACTCTTGCTACGGTACTTTAAAGAGTAGGACTTGATAAAATCAAAAATAAATGAACTGTTTTGTATCATACCAATGATGTTAGACCTACTTTTACTATAATCCCCCCTGTCGTAAGGCGCAGGAACTAGATGATTGCAGGAATGCCGCTTCCTATTGCAGATGCAAAGGGGTTCTCTGGAAGATTAATCCCCTGACTGATGACAAATTTAAAATGGTCAATGAAGTATAGAAAACATCTGTTTAATGTCGGGAACGTTTATTAAAACATATCATCTACATGGGTTCGGATGAAAAGTATATTTGCCAAACATGACCACATAGGATTGGTCTGAGTTTTCAGGAGTTATTAAATTTCGGTAATTTTTAAATCGTTCAGAAAACGAGCCTACTAACCAATTTTTGATAACTAATTTATACCCAAACCCAGTTTTCGATAAATAATTTACCCCCCAAAACATTTGCTAATTTCTTTGATTCAGAACATTAACATTCGACAAAATATAAGCTTCCAAAAGGAAATAGAACTGGGTGCATACCTTTCTTGCTCAGTGAAGTCTGTGCTGAGATGTTTGGATCTGTCATCAGCGACAGAGCCGTTATTGATAGCATCAAACAGTTGACGGTATTGCTGAACACTTGAAAAAATGGGAGCATCTGCACAAATGGAATAACAGTCAGAAGACTCAGAACCCAGTATTAAGAAGAACAAATGAAGAGAAAGAACGTCAAGACGCAGAAATGTTGGTAAACCTTCTAAGGATTGTTGCTCCTCCATACCATAGCCAATGAACTGTCGATTTTGCATATTTTTACGTCCAAATTGCAACTCAGAGAGGCGTCTCCTTTCCATTTCAAGAGCCTGCTCCTGCTGCTCCATTAGTTGTTTTCGTAAAAACCTTGGAGCCACTGTATGACAAAAAGGTTTTGGCATCAATATTTACAGTTTAGATTTTACAAGCTTAATGCACCTCTACCATCTGCACTTTGTAAGTTAGGATAGTACGAAGCTGCGAACAAATGGTAATAGGATACAAATATACAATAGTCTTCAATTCGAATGTCAGGATAGCGTTGTTACAGTGTTAAGTTAACAAAAAGTATTATGAAGAAAGCCAATTAACTTACTAGGGTGGAATTCATGATCTAGATCCAAGTAATTTCCACGGTAATGCATACCGTGGTCATTTTTATCCATGTACTTCCTGAGATGATACGAAAGGAATTAGATAACATGTAGTATTCCAAAAGCAGATCATGAAACAGCTTTCAAACGGAAAAACAACCAACCTTTCGACCAGTTTAGACTTTTCCCGGTAAGGTTTGACCAAAACCCGAGACCCACTAACGAAATGTGGGTTCCCTTTAGCCAGAACCGTCTTCACAGTATTAGGACTGGCAAATGTTACAAATCCAAACATCCTTTTTTGTTGGCAAGGGATCCTAACATCTTCCACTGTCCCAAATTCCCTACAATACAAGACGAGAAGACGATCATAAGCAAAGGGAACAATCTATAGTAATTATAAGTCTGGAGGCAAATTTATGAAGTAGGAATTTTGGACTACAAGTCTAAGAATACCCGAAATAGTCAGATACATCATCTTCCGTGAATGTACTTTCAGCAGGAAAAGTCAGATATATCTGACGAGATCCACTAGCAGCTGAACCAACATCATTCCTTTCACTTCGATTGTCGACATTGTATTTGGAGGCATCTTCGGCTAAAATGACAGCATGTTGGCCATGTGGTCTACACAACATTTGCACAATGATCAGTTTATACTTTTTTTTGGAGTAGAGGGAGTCACAAGGGCAGTTAATAGTGACGAGTTTTGAAGCCGGTCATTAGTATAACTTAGCTAACATTTGGAGACTTTCGATGCTTTTGAGATGCAAAAGTAGCAACTTTACATAATTTAGAACCACATTAGTTCTGAAAGAAAAAGGGGAAATATAAAATTACCTATCAATAAGCCGAATTGTTTTCAATCGAGCAAGAAGTTTAGTCAAGCTATAACCAGCTCGACCGTGGCGCTGACTCTCAGTGAGGTATCCTTCAGCTTGAAGCATCCTACCATACTTCTCACAGTACAACATAGGAAGTGAAGCAATGGAGACAGGCCCCCTTGCTGAACTCAATAGCTCACTGATCTCGACTTCCAGCTTTTCTAGAGAGCCAGGGGAAAACAGATGATCATCAGCTCTAAGTTCATGAGAGCTGAAAACCGGAGAGAAATTATCCGACCCATGTAAATACCGGCAGGAATTCCCATGCTTACAAAACCCCTTGTTGAAATAATGACACATTTTAGCAGGAAATTCAGCAGGATTGGCTGATCGACGATTTCTTCTCATGTTCAAATTACCCAATGCCGCACCTTCATAGAAAACACTGATAGGGTCCATCTGATCTTCAAATCCCATGTATTGAGCGGGATTTTGGAAACCAGAATCTTCCAAAGATGAATCTCTGAATGACTCAAATTCTGAGTTTAGTATCTGATGTTGCTCGGGTGTCAGCACACTAGGGTCCCAGTAAGGCGGGACACGGATTGTAGGTGGATACGAGTAGGGTTGAGAACCATTAGGTGAAAATGGCATGTAGCTCATAGGGTTTTCAGAAACCGGTGGCTGATTAATGGATATTGGAGGAGACATGGAAGTCGAAACAGGTGATTTAGCTAGAAATCCCAATTGAAGCTTAGTTTTCTGCACTAATT